>PNEQ01124537.1:0-55569 GCA_003012365.1 Medauroidea extradentata | reverse complement strand
AGGACAATGCATGTTGGAGGACGGATGTGGAAGGGGATGGGGGTTTGAAGAGTTCGACCATTGTCCGCTAGGAGCCAGCACAAGGTGATGCCCTAGCGACGGTGGCGATTGCGGTGGTGGATTATCCAAGTTCACCAACACCGTATTAGAAAATTTAACCTAGGCTCGCGACTTCTACCCAGTATATATATTCAAAGATACATGCAATCAGTCAATAGTTACTTTAAATCAACTACAGTCACTCTATATCTTAACGTATCCAAAAGTTGAATATGAAACTCGAATTCCTTTTTATCTTCAAAAACTAGATTATTTAAGTTGACAGGTGTCCCTTGAGCCTGAAAATCGCAAAATAACAATAAAAAATAAAGAGAGTCGATGTCGGAATCATTGAAAACGTAAATTAGGTGGAGATTCACAGCGGAGATTGATCACTTTTTGGACGTATGGTTTTTCTCATAAATCAGGAAATAGATACGATTTGCATGTCGACAGGGCACATATTTTCTTTTCACTTTTTGTCATTCTTACGGCGTGGTGTCTGTTATAGGCAGTTCGGAATAAAGTGAGCACTCGACAAAACCCTGCTAAAGATCTATTTCCAGCCAATTCGTATCTTTCCGCGTGTAGCCGCTAACGACGGGAAAAGTCTAACCTCCTGGGACACGTCACTTTATGTTTGCGCGTGTAAGATCAATTGTTCGGTCGATAAGTACATATATAGTTTGATAAAAAGAAGTTTATTAATTACATAAAATACAACTATATCGCTGTCGGTTGATTTTGTTTCAGTATTGTTGTGTTTAAATACGAATAAGCACGGAACTATGTTGTGTTATTTCGTTGCCAACCATACAAGCAGTAAAGTGACCATCGGTAATGTAGAATTATATGTAGTAACAGCTAGTGATATTTTTCAAAGGTTAAATATTTAGTGTTCACTTTATTCCGAACGGCCTATACTGTTGTGCAACTATTGTAGTCGCTCGCGTTAGATGTTAAATTTTTTCTTGTCGGTAGCTTCCATGCATACAATAACAGAGATATTTTAAGTTTCAGTAATTTCATAACAACTGTACATCTTTCATGTAAGTCCTGTCGTGCCAAAATGTTGTTACAGCCACTGAAACAGAAGTTATATCGAGGAAACTAATAAACTCCATGAGCTTATATTCCTACGAAATAATGCTAATTACTACATTTTTCTCTTTCAAACGGACGTACTGAAATTAAATAATTTACACTGAAGTTAGGTGTCACAGACTTAAGTTATATAAACATAAATATTTATATAAAAAAACTGAAAAATTAAGGACCTATATAGAAAATTAACGATACATTTGGTACACAAAAATTAAAAAGATTTTATTGCGATCAAATATTTAGTTTTTAGGAAATAGCTGCATTCCTCTTGATTACGACGTATGTCGGCGGTCAAGTGCATTTTCCGTTTTACAACGCGACGAGCTGCCATGACGATGTGTCGAGTTGCGCGATAAGAGCTGACAGTAGCATAACTCTGCTTTTTCAACGCCTGTGGAAGATAAACAAAAATCTGAGAGCGGCTTATTATATACCAACTCGGCGCGCACTACCGCGATTGTCATGTAAAACTATTAAAATTTATATTGCTAATGTAACGAGCTTAATGGGTTTTTGAACGGGCCGTATATAGTCTGTTCACTTTAAAATTAGCACTGCCCAATACTTAAACAACAAACCACTGTATTTTATTTGGACCGAGAATGGCAAGTTTTGAGAGTGGTGAAATGTTTACGTTGGGTGTTCGTTTCATGGAGTTTTTCATATTTAAAATAGTAGAGATGGATGCACGCAGGATCTTAAAGAAACATTAAAGTAGTCCTGACTTTATCGTGAACAGACTATAAATATGCCAGGACCGTCAGAAAAGTCGAGTGGTTCGTGGACTAGACTGTGCGTGATCGGACGCCCCATCAGCCTGATGACGGTCGGGACGTCTGGGCTGGGAATGTGTCTGGGCGCCAACAGGCACCAAGCTACCTGTCCCGCGACAGGTAAGCAGACCTTATAGCGCGACGTGTCTTGTCTGCCTGCCCGCTGGCTGTAATCCGATTCGCCGCTCCTAGAAAGCTTTCCTGTGTCGACTTCGACACTCTTCCCGTCTGGTTGGCGCTTGCGTCTCGAGTGTAGGGTTGGGAATAACTGTTACATCCTGTTCACAGTGATTATTGTGACAGTTACCAGAAAATACTTGTCACTAAACTCTGTGACTTTTAGTCACTGTGACAGGTGACTTGAACAGTGAACGCACACTCGTATATCTGTCAGCGAATTGTTACCATATCCTGTGACTGTCACAGTATAGTGACGTGACATGAACAGTGAACACACACTTGTGTGTCTCTTGGTCATTTGCTTTCTTTTACGATGTGTGTAATGCAGAGGAAAATGCGCATAATGATAAGAATTATCGCTAATGCGTAATAACACGATGTATAAATGAATATTAATTTTACTGTGTTATCAAATCAAAACACTTAACTAAATAAAATAAAAAATAACATGGTACAATTACAAATATTTCAACACATTACTAAACGTTTCCATGTTTATCTCGGTAAAGTATCGGTGACAGTTATATACGGCAACAACTTTGTAGCACGAGCACTGTTGACAGACAACAGCTGTTTGACATTACAGTGCCTGTCGCAGTCACTAGGCGCATGGTGTGACACAATCGCCGTGATATTCTTCACATCAGTGACAAAAGATGACTTGTCCTGGGTGGCGGAACAGGCGGGGGGAGTGCGAAGTCAAAGCGCCGATAGACGTAGCAGTCACGTATGCATCGTGACTTTGTCGCCGTGCTTTCAGACAGCTTGTCACAGTATGGACTGTGACAAAGCCACAGTCCGTGAATATCATCCCACCCCTACTCGAGTGGCCGTGTCAATATAACCCCACAAAAGGGGATTTATTGGTGCATGCTGTATATTTTCTGTTTAAAGGTGTGATACATTGCAAAATTAATTTATAAAACATTTAAAGTTGCATCATAATTCGTATTTTAATTTTTTTTATATTTTTTTTAAATGCATGCTACATAAACGTATTTTTACAGCAAAAGAAATATTAACATTATGGGTGGTTCTTTCTTGGGGCAGTTACTAAGCAGTTTACTACTAATGTTTTCAGTTATATGAGAAAAACTTTTTTGAAGTTACTCTCCCGTGGAGATTGTAAAGTAACCATAAAATGATTTTGCAAAATGAAAAAAAAGAAGAAAAAAAAGTAAACAAACGCCATTTCACTGCAGACAAGTTAAAATCTGTGATATAAGTAGAGGCACGAGTATTTCGCGTATTGATTGTAGGTCAGGTTGAACGCCAATAACCTGTATCCCATTATAACTTCCGTGATTAGACGGCAGCTGTTTTGCCACACCTTTAGAGGTTGCAATCCAGGAGTAAATAATAAAATAATCCGTGGGGCTAACACGTGCTGACCACTTGTACGGTTAGGAGCCAATAGATAATCGACTTTGGCCAGTGTGTACATAGGACTGAGAATGTCTAGACTGCTACCAGATTAATACGCGAAATACTCGTGCCTCGAAGTATAAGTAGCCTCAAGTCATAAAGTATGGTTTCCAGTTTCATTCCCTTCCTCATAGAACATGTGTTCTGTAGCGGGCGTTCTGGAAGTCTGTGTGAAATTCTAAAATCTTTACGAGTGCCTCATGAATGCCGTTGATGCTACCAGTGTTGTCGTCAGAGCATGTAACTTTTAAAGCAGCTAATCGAAGTGGTCATCCTACCAGGCACCTTGTGCAATTTGGACATTTTTAGGTTTGGTGTTTTTTGCTAGGTGTTGCCAAGCCGATCGAAGCTCTTCGGAAAAGATAAAGATACTGTAGTCTTCATAACACACTGATTATCATTTTTGCCCTTGGAAGTTACGAAATGCATCGGTGATAAAG
Organism: Medauroidea extradentata; assembly: GCA_003012365.1. Taxonomy (NCBI): domain Eukaryota; kingdom Metazoa; phylum Arthropoda; class Insecta; order Phasmatodea; family Phasmatidae; genus Medauroidea; species Medauroidea extradentata. The sequence continues at coordinate 51,608 of PNEQ01124537.1, read as the reverse complement.
TAACCGTAGTTGTTAGTAAAATGGAATACGTATTTTTTTTCTCCAGCTAATGAATATTTGTTGGTACATATTGTGCAACAATTTAAAATTTATCTTGTTTAAATGCCATCGATATTTCGGAAAATAGGATTCCAAACAGGTTGACTTAGAAGCCATCTTCAAATTTTATTTGAATAGTTTTAAAACAACAACTTTTAGACATGAGATTTTCTGACAGACTGTGAACAGTCTGAGAATTGGTTTACCGGAGACGTTCCTCTAAACCCGTCCTTGTAAACTATATAGTCTGTATCACATAAGAACTCAATTATTTGACAGTTCTGAAGACTACCGTGTGTACAAATTTATAACGAAAATGCTTTTAATTTTGGTAAACTGCACCATTTGATAGCTTACTGTGTGTGTTTGTGCATAAATAACTTGTGGCAAAGGAAAACATTGCGTATTCAGTGACAACAGCTGAAAAAAGAACCGTGAACACAACTGTCAACGTCGAATTCGTATATGAGACGGACTATAACCATACTTCTGTAAAACGATTCACAAATAAACTGAAGGTTTCGGCAAATTTTAACTATGGTGCGTCGCTACTGAATATTTGTAATTCGTCTGTAAACAACTAAACACGTGGAACATGGCCATCTTTAAGGTGGAGTACACCACACTGTTTTGGAGAATGTAATCTGGCAAGAAAAGGCTTTACTATATACCATATCAGCTAACAATCTTTGCACTCGGTCGTGTTTATGAAATGAGAGTTGGAATATGTACAGGCTACTGTTCTATGAAAGGGGCAAGAGAAGACTGTTTTATTGGCTCTTGTTGGAGTTCCTTTTTTATAAGGCTATGTGACCCACAAAATACTCCTGTAGTTTTTTTAAATTATTTTTTGGAGCAAGTAAAATTTTGTATAGACGTAACCATATTCGTTTTTTTTTTTTTGTATTATTATTTATTACGGAATTATACTCTTATTTAGTTTTGCGTGGACTGAAATAGATAATTTTTACCTTTAGTGCTTTTCCAATAGTGTTATTTAAAATTTGGTTATACTGTACTTACTAATTAGGATGAATAATTCTGGCAATGGGACTTTATGATTAGTGCTGCAAATGCGTATTTTAAAATTATTTATTTTAAACATTTGTTTTAGCTACACCACACGTTTGAGCAATTTACCAGGGGCAGTATTGTGTAAGGTGCTAGCTGGTAGCGCTTAAGGTTGCTTAGATAAAGTTACAGCGGCTTCGATTAATTTTTTTTTATTTTCCTATATTAAATATGATAAGCTGCATGCTTGTTACGTGCAATCGTGCAAGTCAGGGATAATACCAATACACGACGGCTTCCTAGTAAAGACTGATTGAGTTTTAACTCAGTAGTGAAGATTCCCAAAATCGCAAACTAAGTATCCTTGCTCACTGGGTGTTATATACAGGCTGTTCGGATTAAAGTAAACATTTAGATGATTGTCTTCTCTAAAAAAATAATAATAATAAAATTAGTTAACTATGGTATCAGTAGGGCCCGGTAGTTTTCGCGAAACGATTTTTGCCCCACTTTGTTTCAGTGTCTTACGTGCACACCTGCAGTTCAACTTCATGGCTATTGACAGAGTGTTTTTGTGCAGTCGTTGTTCATTTGACTGTGCCAATCAGTACACGGATAACTGTCACACATCACGTCTGTGATTTGCGGGTTTAATCTCCACACGCTGGGTGTTACGGCATCCAATCACTGACCACATAGCAGAGATGCAGGTGCGCACGTAAAGCTCTGAAACAAAGTGCTGCAAAATTCTTTTCGCGAAAATTACCGGGCTCTAGGTATCAGACATTAACTTTTGAGTATGCTACAATCTATACACTGTGATTATGAGTTGATATGTTACATTTATATAAAAAAAGCGGCAAAAAAATTCAAATTGGTCGAAAGGAGAGAACTAACCATGGCTGTATGAGTGCTCTGATGATCACGAACCGCCCATAAAAAGCATTAGCAGTAAATTGTCTGCACCACTGTAATCCACCAATGTTACATAGTGACTGATAGGAGAAACTATTATTTCACGTCAGAGGAGGCGATTAGATTCACGAAGCTGTTTAATTCACCAGGAAGACATTAACCTTTGATGTATCATCTACGTGGGACATGTCCATGTCAGTAGATGTGACAACTGAACGCTCCAGCAACTTTGTGCATAGTTTTACGAACGCAGTATATTAAATTTTGTTTCTGAAATGCTGTCAAAAACTTTACTAGTTTGTGGAGCAGATTATCCCAGCGGATGGTAAAGCGAATCAGGTCAATTAGTAATCAGTAGGGACAGGAATTTTTGGTGAAGAGATTTTTGCCCCACTTTGTTTCAGTGTCTTCGTGCACACCTGCAGCTCAACTTCATGGCTACTGACAGAGAGTTTTTGTGCAGAGTCGTTATTCATTTGACTGTGCCAATCAGTATATGGATAACTGAGACACATCACGTCTGTGATTTGAGGGTTTAACCTCATGACACTGGGTGTTACGACATCCATTCACTGACCACAAAGCCGAGGTGCAGGTGCACACGTAAGGCGCTGAAACAAAGTGCACCAAAAATCTTTTCGCGAAATTTCCTAGTAATCAGTAGTAAGTGGAGAATTTCGCGAATTCGTTTCAGGAAAAGACAGAATTTAAAAGCTCTTTCATACGAGTTGCTTTGTGATTGGGTGACGAATTATCATACACACCATGAAAGGCTATAGAACAAAATTATATCAACAAAACGAGAGCCCAATTACAGACAGCCCGGTTCAAAGTTTCATTTGACACAGCAGCCAAATCAAAAAGAGAAAGTGACTTAATACATAGGACCGTGCGAATTCTAGCGTAAAGGACGTTGAACCCACGTAATTTTTGGGTCTCTAATAATCAGTAGGGCCGTGAAAATCTGCAGCTGTGCTTCATAGTTATTGGCAGCCTGTCTTGGTGAAGTGACGTCTCTCGTTTGACTGTTCCAACCATAGTAAGGTTACAGTGATACCACATGTATGTTAATTGAAGGTAGAACCCCAAGACACGTGACAGTTACTGACTACGAATCAGAACCTTAGATGTGCACATAAGGTATAGAAACAAACTGGGACAAACTTATTTTCGCGAAAAATTCGTGACCCTAGTAATCTGTCTACGGGAAATTTCAGAATAGTACATCAAAATTCGCCAGCTAAATAATATTTGCAAGTTAGCAGCTCTGGTGGTTCGAAGTTAATGTATGAGTATTGTTCTCTTGTAAATCATTCAGTCATAATACTATCGGGAATAGGGTTAATACAATTATGTCAGATTTTATGTTTGATTCGTCCTTAAGTAATCATATTTACAAAATGTCGGGCGTCATATTATCAAACTCATAACGTGATAAGTGTTGACTTTTATTAGGTCTGAAGACAATTTAATTTATTTTAAAGCCACTGACGGTATGTTTTATAATTAGATCAGCTGATGTTATGACCTTTAAAACTAGGCAAAGAGGCGTGTTTGAGGAAGAGAGAGAAAGATCTTTTCGATATCTGCTTAACACACGAGGCAGTGATGATTTGGGGCGTCTTTTTGTCCCTCTCATTTACTATAGGCGGTTATATTAAGTAACCTGCCGGAGTAAGGTGGGTTTGCTCGATCACCAGATTAAATATTGAAATAGTTTAAGGTCTCGTGATTCACTGTACCTTTGGAAAGTATTCGTTTTGCTATTTTAGCTATTCACGGTGAAATTTTGCGCTTTAGTGCTAACCTCGTGACTTAAGAGGGCGTGGTGCATAATTCAACGCTAAACGCTTTAATCTATAACTGTAGGTTTCTTGAAGCCAATTTGCGAAAACTAAACAATAGCAATCTTAGACAATAGTTTAAGCCAACGTTTTAAACAAAATTATTCCCAGTGTTAAGAACTTCTGAGGCACAATCTCTGACGCCGGAACCTTGTGCATTTAACTGCGGTGCAAGAGGTCACGCGTAACGAATTAGTAATTCTGGATAAATATTTACTCATAAAGTTGGCAAATACCATTATCTAGGATTGTCATTGAGTATTTTATCCATATTGGCTTCGAAAAAAGCGTAGAAATCAATTTATGTTTCAGCGTTTATTTATCTACCGCGCACTCTTAAGGCCACGAGTCCTTATTTATATAATTTTAGTAAGTTTTATTTTTTAAATCTTGAAAAGAAACAGGTATCGTAAAACCGTTACATAGAAATGTTTGAAATTATTTGTACTATTTAGTCTAATTTTTTTCAGAACATGAGTTTTTTATAGTTTTGGCCAATTATTGACTTTAAAAAATTGATTAAGTCGATAATTAGCCAGAATTACATAAACTTATGTTCTGAAAAATATAGGCAACGTAGAATAAACAATTTCTAAAGTTTCTACGTAACAGTTTTGAGATATACGCTCCCTTTCATGATTTAAAAATTAAACGCGAAAACAGCATAAATAGTGACCCCTGGCCATAATATAACAAACTTTAGTGGACTATTAGTTCTCCCTGTGATTTAGTAGTTTAAATTTTTTTACACAAAACAAAACGTAAAAGTCTCAACTTTATCCATGCTTTGCTCGGCGTTTGAACGTAGGACTGCGATCACCGTAGTAATACGTCCTAACAAACACTGTCACAGAACACACACATGCAGATGTTCCGTGTACATCCCAGCCCAGCCTTTCACAGCAGTGAAGTTCTACGGCTTTACTCTCTGCCTTGTTGCGTGCGGCAGTCGTATCAGCAGTGGAATGGCTTTGAGGCACGCCACGCCACAGCTAAAACTGAACTTTGTTTCGGAAATATCGCAGAGATATTTTTGCATACAGTAGGCAACGGCAAACATAACTTAACCGACGGTTTACGTCATGTTTGTGCGTTATTCGGATATTATCTGCTTTGGTTTGGAGAAAGGTGATCTGTCATAGGTCACCAACATTTTTATTTTTTATTTTGTCTTTTGATTCGACGGAATTTTACTTTTCCTAGCTGTAGTTTTTGTGCATAGAAACAGTAATTTATTTATATATGCTTACGAATATAACTTCGAAATTGAATTATTAAAATAAATACTTTCAGTTAGTAGTTAGTTCAGTTGTTTTTGATTGGCGACTTAAGTTGTATAATTCTTAGCGTGTGAAAGTTGGAAATAGCAATTACAAAGGAAATGTGGCATAGTTACGATTTTGGGGAACTATTTCTGAGTACTGTATTGCAGTTATTTGCGTTTTAAATAAATGTTCAGGATAAAAATAGCTTAGCCATTGTAATTTATTACAATAAGAGCTTTATGTATAGATGCTTCATGAATACTCTTGTGAACTGATGAAATTCAAATGATTCCGTGCAGGTCTGTATCATCGTGAGTCTTGTTTTGAAAGTCAGCTTGTTAAGGAATCTCCCTAGATGGGCTGCATGTGTGTGTGTGTGTGTGTGAGGCAGGAGCGGTAAGGGTGCCGTTGACCGACGTATGCAATGCTAATGCATTATCGCCTGTTCGCGCAAGCAACTCAGCTGGCGTGCAGTGCTTTTATTATTATTTTTCCTATGGGATTTTAAGAGGGGACCACACTATTTTATTTGAGGCAGTATAGTTCAAAGTTTAACGCTTGTTTATATAGTTGTGTTTTCCTAATCCGGTTGTTATTTTTTCCAGATACGGTAGTATGGAAAAGCCATTTTTGGCCATTTTGAGGGGCCCGAAAGTGATGTTTCTAGTAAATGTGGAGAATATTTAAAACTATAGCGACATAAATTGAAGTGTGTGTTCTTTTCGTAGATATACAGATACAATCTGCGTTGAATATTTTTTTTTTTTAAATAAAGTCGTAACTCGCTGCAACGCATTTAAGCGCAGGTAGGAGGGCCCTTAATCGCCTGTTCTTCCGTGCTCGTGCTGTGAAGTTAGCTGGTAGGCATATTTTTCCTTTCTCCCCTCCCTCTCCTTTTCTTAGTTTACCATTTACTAATGACCAAAACCATATCGAGCTATGTTTTGTTCCTCGCACGATACCGTTCTTAGAATTTACGACGTACTTCTGATTTATGCTCTTTTTAGTATTTCGCTCTGGAATGTAACTTTAGGAAGCAGTTTGCATGCAATTTCCTTTCCTGCCAGCAGTATTTGTCAGTATAAAATTAGCTTACATGGCACAACCGGCGGCTGTCGTATAAATCACAGTATTTTGGGTTCGCGGAAGGCAATAACACTGAAGCTACGTGGTTATATATCATCGCGTCCTGATAGTCTCCGTGTTTACCGCTTATCTTCCTGGTCTGACATTTTTTTTATTTACTGCTGTGTCGGCGAAAGTACGTATTTAGTTTTCACTGTATTTTTTTTTTTTGCGTCCTATAACGAAACGAGCACCTCCCATCGGACATAACTAATAAGTATCGTACACATCTGAATGTCTGTGTTATAGTCAGTGATTGGATGTTTTAACTCACGTGTCTTGAGGTTCTATCCACATATCACAGATGTGTGGTGTTGAAGTAACCTCACTGTGATTGGCGCAGTCAAATGAGAGACGTGTTTGAACAAAGACACACTGCCAATAATCATGAAGCAGAGCTGCTGATGTGCACGTTAGACACTGAAATATAGTGGGGCAAAATTCTTTTCGCGAATAGTTCATGGCCCTATTAATGGATAATCGATTATAGTTAGAGACATGAACTTTTCGCGAAAATAATTTTGCCCCACTTTGTTCCAGTGCCTTATGTGCACGTCTGCAGTTCTGCTTCATAGATATTTGCAGCGTGCCTTCGACTGTGACGTTTCTCATTTGACTGTACCAATCACAATAAGGTTACTGTAACACCACACGTCTGTGATTTGCGTGTAAAACCGCACGACACACGAATGTCAAAACATCCCATCTCTGACCGTGAAGCAAGTCTGCAGACGTGCACACAATTCACTGACACAAAGAGAGGCAAATTTCTTTTCGCGAAAAGTTCATGTCCCTAATTATAGTCAGTGTGTGTATAGGACTGAGAAATCTTGGCTGCTACCAGATGAATCCGCGGAATTCATGCACCTCGAACTATATTTAACTTTTGGGATTTGTAGACTTGCTGCTGACCCACTTTCACACTTGACCGGAAGACAAGAGTTTCGGCCCTTGTTTCCTTGGAAGATTGTTTTTGGCTTGGATTTTTTCGATCCTAGGAACAGATTTGCGAAATTTTCCTGCCGTCAATTTTAGTGACGTCCTCTAGATCTTACTTGAAAATAGTTTTTATTGGGAATGTACAAAATGTGTACATGTTTGAATATATTAGGTATTTCGAGTATCAATTAATAAAATAAAAAAGCAAGGACTTCAGCTAATAGATATAGAATTTATAACATATTTGTACATGTCTTAAAGGATAATTGAAAAATGCAAGCATAGAGTAATAGGTAGAGCCACTGATTTTTGGTGAAAAGAAATTTGCATCAACTTCTTCTAGATAGGCAGTGTTTGTGTGTGTGAGGCAGGATGGGTAAGGTTGCCACTGGCTGGCGTACGTAATGTATTATCGCCTCTTCGCGCAAGCTACTCACCTGGCGTGCAGTGCTTTAATTAATATTATTCTTTTTCCTACGGGACTTTAAGTGGTGACCTAATTATTTTATTTGTGGACAACATTGTTCAAAGTCTAACGCTTGTTTCTATTGTTATGTTTTTTTTGTTTACAGTTTGGAAAAGCCATATTTTGGCAATTTTGAGGGGTCTGAAAATGATGTTTCAAATAAACGTGCGGAATTTTTAAAACTATACGAACACATTTTGAAGTGTGCATTCTTTACGTAGACTCTCCGCAAATCATTTGATGCAGAGGTAGGGAGGTCCCTTAATTTCACATGTATACATCTCTGCTACAGGGTCAGTACAGTACTGGATGTTTTCCAATGCACGGGCGTGTGGTGTCGCAGTTACTCAAGCCCTGTATATTGTCTGCTGTTCCACTGAGTAGCAGCTCGTGGACAAATGATCGGGACTTGAGTATGCATAGGATATTTGATTCTAACATTGCAGGCCATTGAATTCGCGAAATTTCAGCATCTCTACTTATCCTTATTGGTACAGTCAAAGGAAAGACGGCTCATGCACAGTTACACCAACCATTAAGCAGAGCTGCAGATGTGCTCTCGCGAGACAATGACACAAGTTGATGCAAAAATCTTTTAATACAAATTAAATGCCTCCCTACCGTAAGTATACAGACATTCACAGGTCTATAGACATGTTGGATGTCATTTTCCGTAATAATGTAATATCACAGCTTTAACTTTAGTATATTAAAATCACAACGAGCACACTTATTGAAGCCTTAGATCGTGCGGGTACTAAGGGAGACAGTTGCTCGATAATCACATCATCTTCTTCGAGGGCAAGGCGCGTTGTTAACTGAGACCGGTCATCGAGGACTCCTGCTTCATGTAGGACTTTTTTGTTTAAAATGTCTTATCTTTCAAATTGATTCATTGGGAAGTATCTTTCATATAGTCTGTTCAGGATAAACTGAGCCCTACTAACAATTTTCTGTGGACCAGTATGCCTCTCTCTTTACTATTTAAATACGAAAACACCCATGCAACTAAAAACTAGTGTAAACATTGAACAACTCTCAAAACTTTTCTTCTATAGCCCAGATAAATTATTATAAGTTTTGGGAAGTGCTCACTTTAGCCTGTAGACATCGATTCCCTATGTAAACGCTGTGGCTCTTAAGTAGGGCTGTTAAATTCTCAAACTAAAAGAGATAAGTTATGTATACGATACAAAATATTGTCAAATTGCATGTAGGACATAGGTCCGAAAGCGAACCGTTTCTGCACTACAACTCGCATACATAACTTACGGTCTGTTGTTTTCACAGTTATTCCTAAAGTGTATAGGTTATTGACATAGCAGAGTAGTTTACAGTGTACAGTACTGCAGTAATGACACTCCACAGCAACATGATCCAGTTAGCGCTGTGAACCGTACTTCATGTATTGCGAAAAGTAGTGCGGAAACTGTGCGTTTTTTAGACCTATGTCCATAAAACATTATTTGCTCCTCTAGATGTGAGGATTATTTCCCCAACAAAATATTGCCATGCAATTTTATAACATCATGTATGTAACTCTTAAGTCGTACCTTAAGAGCGTTTAAGGCGTAGATTAAAAAAAAACAATTAAGGACAAACAGAAAATGTATTTATTTAGTGCATTAAATGCTGTACTACTATAATACGTTAAATTGTTAAAATGAAAGAAAGAATGCAGTTTCACTTGTTTGCATATCAGAGAAGTATGATTAATGCCCTTTTCAATGCAATATAATTTATTTTAAGTTACTCTAGTTGTATTCATAATTTGATTAATTTTACTCTCAGGAATAAACTGAGAATCTTTTATTACGTAGGGCCTATGTATTAGAAGTACGCTGCGTAGGCCAATACCAATGAGTAGGGACATTATAATTTCGCGTTTTACTTTGTGCGCAAGCTAGAAATCAAATAATTGTAAGTTCGTGTCTTTTTCACAATTGGTCTTGTTTGGCGCCCCGCGCAGGGCGCTGAGCCAATGATGAAGCAGGCCTAATGCTGTGCAATCACTATGTCTGCGACCAGCCAATGAGCAGCTGCTGGCTACTTGAGTTCACAGATATTCTTCGAGGGTTTTCCAATCTCTACTGAGTTGTGTGTGATTGCTGTATCGTTCTCAGTAAGGAGTAAGATGTGTTAACATCGCGTCGACAGCGAGGCATTAATGACAGAACTAGTCGTTTATACAGAAAGGAAATGGGAAAGAAAGCTGCTATGACCTGTAGTGACGAATTAAGTGAATTACCACTTCATGTCACTTCGTCTTAGTTGGCATATTTCGTTTAGTGTTTTTATTATCACATCAGTGTTAGAACTATGAACTTGGACGTATCCCTTTCTTGTGTTTGTATTGTGAAAATCGTTTACAAATAATTTTAAAGTGTAATTTCCGTTTCATGTTGCTAATTTAATCCCACATCTCACATAACAATTTTTGCAGCATAATTCCTGTAGTATAATATGACTTATAATATTTTCTGTTGAATAAAAAGGTGTAGGGATGGTTTAGGTGGAGCAGGAAAAAATAAGGAGGGGGAGGGGTTGAAACTATAGCCGTGTTGGAATCCGCTATTAGGCTGCCATTTAGGTACCTAAATCAAACACGTGACCAATTTTAGGGCCTAAATATTTGGGGATTTAGGATTGAAATTTACAGAGATACAGTACCACACTAAATCTCCAAATAGCTCCGAACGTCGTCTGCTGGTTTGAAATAATGCTTTCTATCCCGTATTTCAATTGAAACTAATAATAACTATCTACAACAGGCATTATATACTGAAATAATATAATATCGTAATTTTATTTCGTCTGTAAACAATAAAATTTATATTTATTTTAAAATAATGTTTGTATTTTGTAATAAAATAAATTGCTAGTAGAGAAATTGACATTTTTATTGCTATGTGAGAAAAACTAAAATTAATAAATGGCTGTTTAAATAAAGAACAATATTATTTTTAATTATGTTTACGAAAACTAACCTGTTAGAGTTCGATTAACTATGTCTCACACGTCCAGATCCGCTAGATCGGTGCAGATAAGTTAGGTTATGAACAAATAAAGGCAAGAAAACAGCTAGGTTTATCTTTTTGTAACAAATATACGCCCAACTGATCACTTTGCATATGTAACGAGTTGGAACTTTACTCTACCCGGGCTAAGAAGTGTATTTTTTAAACAGGGGTACGAAGGAAGTAACAAAACAACACCGAAATTCCACCAAACTTCTACTTTCCGACTTTGCCGCATGCAGCGCAGATATTTGACGTCAGAACCATCCACCCTGAATTCCTAAACCCTAAATCCCCAAGTTGGCCATTTCGAAAACGGCGTATATCTGCCGCAGAGTCTCTCCCCCCCCCCTCTTCTGCGCTAAAGAATGTAAATATTTCGTAAGATTTTTTCCCCCCACAAAGAATGGTATTCTGAAAAGACTCGTGGTGTCAGGAGCTACATGCACTAGTCTGAGGGCACGTTCGTTCGTTCACATGTCATCGCCCTTGAACCGAATGCTCGAAGTCAGCGTGACGTGGATTTATTTCTCTTTCATCGGAGTGATGGTAGGAGCCTATTTTGTTGATAATAATGCCTCACCAGCATGAAAGCGGTCGCAACAAACTATTATCCTGTGCTTTGTGACAATTCCTCCACCCCTCGCCTATCTACACTTGTTTTTGTTTGCTAGAAAAAGTCAAAGTAATTTATTAGCAATCGCTTTACAATTTGCGGAGAGAGGCGGTACCTGATATTTGTGATGCTGGTTGGGGAAGATCACGTTTTCATTACGTGAACAACTCATCTTTTCTTTTCCGTAGTCGCTATTCGTTTATATCACTATAGTGACTTCAACACGAGCCGACTGCGATCGTCTGAGAACGAAAATTCCAGTGTTTTTTTTTTTTATGTTTTAAACATTAGTAGATATCTTATCAGTGTAGTTTCTTTGTGAAGAATCGTGGGCAATGTTTGGCATGCTGCTACGCTTTGCGATGCTTTTAATTTGATAATTTTCGGCACTTTCTCTTCAACTTGTTCGGATCACCTTCACCTTTGTTTCAGAAACCTACGCCAGCCCCAATATCACCCCAACTTCAACCCTCTTCTTTCCTACGTTGAAAAAAAGAAACTAAATGCCTATAATACTAGTTTTCGCTACTCACCAAAGATGTTAATAGCAGTACACTTCAAAACGATAAAAATTAAAAATTAAGTTGAAATATAACTTCGTCCACTGAAGTATTGTTTTTAAATCTTTGTCATTGGTCGATTGTGTCAGACAGATGTCGAGCGGTCGACTGGAATACTCAATCGTCAATAAAATCTGAACTATTCAACAAAATTTTTTTCTTCAAGATTTTTTACCGAGTAGATAATTTTTATCGGCGGACGTTTATTTACATAGGACTATGCGGTAGTGTGCTTTACTTTCGAGTAAGAAATTAAAAACCGTTTTTAGAAAGATAAGGGCTTGAAACCACAAAATCTACAAAAATGGGAAACTGTCATTTTCATTATTTTTAATATGATAATATCTAAGCCTCTAGATTGATCGAATTTAAAAAAAAAAAAAAAAATGCACGCGTTTTGATTTGAAAATAATTTTACTACCCGAAAATCTCTGCGCGAGAGGTTTACGGATGTTAAAATAGTCCAATGCAGTTTTAAATCATTATGTTTTACGATTACGGTTGATATTTTCTCAGCTACATAAGTTTGGTTTCTTTTCGTAGGAAAAACCATTGAAAACACTTGTAATGGTTATACATGAAAAATACTTTTCGTGCCACGCTACAGCAAGGCTCGCGCGCCAGATCTAACTCTTAAAAAAACTTCCATAGGGAAAATACTAAAACGAAAAGTCTGCACGCCAGTTATGCGGGCTGTGAATAGATGTGGTATGCTTCTCTTCGAGCGTGGTACGCTGACTCTTATCGCTCCGCTGTTCGCGCGCGTCAAACACAGAACTTTGAAACAGGTATACATTTCTCTTATGTATATTCACATGGCAAAAATGCATAATATTGTATTTGTACGACATATTGGTAATTTTATATAGACTTTATTTGTGACTACATTTTCCACTTGTGAAAATTTTTTATCTCTTGTAGTCTTCCCATAGCGACATGTCAAAGTAAAAATTCCCAAGTTACAAGAACATAAAAATAACAAAAAACAACTGACTACTCGAACGAAAAAATTGACATTGAAATTATACAGGATGTTGCAAAATTCCATGTCAATATTCTAGGGAAACAATCCTCACGTGTAGAGGAACAAAAAAGTGTTCTATGAACGTAGGTTCAAAAACGCACCGTTTCGCGCTACAGTTTGCATTACATGACGTATGGTTGATAGCGCGCTGGCAGGATCATGTTGCTGTGTCACAGTTGTTCCTACTGTCTGTGGGTTAGTGGCGTAGTGTGTGGCATAGTGACATGTTATGCACTGCTGTAATGACGTCCCACAGCAACATGATCCTACCCGCGCGCTATCAACCATGCGTCACGTATTGCCAACTGTAGCGCAGAAACTGTGCGGTTTTGGACCTATGTTCATACAACATTTTTTGTTCCTCTACACGTGAGGATTGTTTCCCTCTAATATTGACATGGAATTTTGCAACAGCCTGTATGTTATATGCTATATGCTAAAGTATTTAAAAACACACAACAACATTCTTTTGTATTTTTGTTAAATTGCCATAAATGAAAAAAAAGTTTTTATTTAAATTTTAACCCACAATATCTAATTGTAGCGAAAATTATTTCATTTGAGTAAGGAGTTATTTTTTTTATTTGTTGTTACTTGCAAATTTTGACTTTTATGTGCCGCTATGGAAAGACTATGAGAAGTAAAAAAAATTGGCAGTGGAAAACGTAGTCACAAGAAACGTCTGTAAAATTAACACTGTGTCATACAAATATAAAATAATGTATTTTGGCCACGTGAACGTCCTTAAGGGCATCATCGCCTCCTTCAAATGCGTTGCAGTGTGTCCGCAAATACGTTTTTTTAAAACGAAACTATTCCACTTGTGCCCATTGTGCCAATGCTCGAAAAAAAAAAACACTTCGGACAAAGGCGGAACGTCATTGTTACCATGCTCACTAAAAACACTGTTTCGAATCTCTCCAACATGGATAAAAACTTCCTTTTCAGACTGCTGTAGTTCAAAATGTACCAACGAAATGTATGTGAAACTCAGATACAATTACGTGCACTGAATTTTGCTATAGACTTTTCGCCAATCAAATGATATGGCCACCGCTTTACCTCCATAGTAAAAACGGATCGGCTGGAATCTTTCACGCAAGTTCAGTGCTTGGCTCGTTGGGGCGATGCGGTATTTGATACTCGCTCCCAAGTCGCCTCAAATAGCTCCGTCACTTATGAGCTGGTAACGGGCAGTGTTCGATTCTGCTCCACTGTGTTGTTTAGGACATGGAAGCATCACTGACCCTGTCAGCACTCTTCATGCCGCACATGGAGTGTCTGGTGGTCGTATGTCTCTTGTTCGCAGTTCGGTGTCACGACTCTGCACCACAGTTGGCAGTGTACAGTCCCAAGGTTCTGTACGAGGACCGAAGGAAGAGGGAGGTCGTTTTTCTCTGTTAAATGCGTCGTGCCAAGGACTTGCTCGGGGTCAGTTCTACAGCTCGGTTGTTTTTCGGGTTTCGCGACGGCCTTGCAGCCACAGAGCCAATCGTGGAGAACAGCTGCCCTCCGCCACAGAATATTTACGAATACAGAAGTGAAATAGCCGGTAGGAAAGCGAACTTACACACGCCAGCAAAATGGTTTCCCTGGCTAGCAACATGGCGGAGACGCCTACCGCCAATCAGCATAACGTTACCTTAATAGTAAAAGCTCGTAACTCCATATTATGAAGAATGGACATTCGAGCTCTCTTAAACCATCATAATAATGCATTCACAAAGAAATATTGTTAAATGTATATATAAACATTTAATTTATAATAATGTCTTAAAAAATTATGTATTTTTTCTCAGTGTGAGGGAAATACAATAGTATCTCTCTCCTTTTTTCTGATTGGATGCGAAATGGAGTTACGAGGTTTTACTATTAAGGTAACGGTAAGGTGGCTGCCCTGCTAGCTGGCAGCCAGGCCAATAGAACACCTGCCGTAACATGCAAGAGCCAAACATACATGGGGCTGGTATCAACAGCCTCGGGCAGCCAATAAGCTGCGAAGTTCGGCCGTATCAAACGAGCCGCACGTCATTTCACGTCTGTATTACTATTTAGTCTGTGCCTACACTGCTATAGGCTGTTCGCGGTAATACGAGCACGTTTTATGGGGGATTGATCCCTACTAGCTTGGATTTGGCTTTGTTGTTTACAAATTCACTCCCAGTGAATGAATCAGATTTTTTGGCACGATAGATAAGAACTTATTTTGTTGAAATTTATTGCAGCCTCAGTACCTTCATTATTTTCAAGTGGGAAATAGCTAACAAAAAAAGTGTTTACGTACTGTACGTGGGCGACTACAGTGTTCACAGAAGTGGATTTTCGATTAACTGTGCCTCGTCAAATTGGAAAACCTGAAACAATCTATTTCCTGATGATTCTGAGAAGGTTCAATTAATCCGACTTTAATGCGTTTGCTTACCTGGCTTGAACTGCATTGTTAAGTGCATGAAGATAGATTTTTTTAACGAAATAATTGAACCTGCCTAAAATATGTCCACTTATGAAAATAAAACACATTTTCGGATGATGATGGAATGGCACTTTCAAAATAACACGTAAGGTATAAAATTATTTCGAAGTTCTCCGACATAAAAAATCTACTTTAAATCGGAAAGTGTACTGATTGGCTACAGACAAAAATGTACACTTGGCATTGCTGCGTACTCGTGTCCAGTAAAAATATAAGGTGACCTGCAAACAAAGAGTCGTATTCAGGCGTTGGCTTGTGCCTAACGTGATATGGCGGTTGGTGTACATGCTATTATTCCCTTTCTCCTGTCTCTCAGAAATCTGTGGCCACTGTAATATATTGTTATGCTTTTTGTGTGACTGTCGTTAAAAGTAGTACACTTTCGCTAGAGCCATGAACTTTTCGCGAAAATAATTTTTCCCCAGTTAGTTTCACTGCCTTACGTGCACATCTGCAGTTCTGCTTCATTGTCGGTGATTGGATGTTTTAACTGCCGCGTGTCTTGGGGTTCTACCGGCCAATTACAGGCGTGTGATGTCGCAGTAACCTTGTTCTGGTCCATGCGGTCTAATGAGAGACGTCACTTTCCGAAGACACACCGCCAATAACCATGAAGCATAGATGCAGATGTGTACGTCAGGCACTGAAACAAACTGGAGCTAAATTCTTTTCGCGAAAAGTTCGTGGCCCTAACTATCGCGCATGTTTGAATTATTGGTTAAAATCTATCTCTGCGCCAGGCCACGACGTTGTGACCCAAACGGAGACATCGAGAGAATGTATAGCAACTTGCTGTCTAGTCTGCTGCCTGACGAGAATTTTGTACGTCTTTATTTATTTAAGCTACTGCATTTTCGAAGGTCTTTGAAAAGTGCTCAGTTTACTGCAAATGACCTATAAGTAAAGACACTGGAAAATCGCGGGAATAGTTGACTGTTTGCTAGGCTCCAACATGCTGTGTATTACACTGAATGTTTCGTATCAACATTGGCTATCATTTATTTGTAGCATTTTTTTCTCTCTACAATAGGCCCACATAGAACTGCACAGCTTGGACAAACAGCGTGTCACGGTTAATATACTACAGTTTATTGGAGACTATTTTATAAACATTTTCGCGATTTTCCAGTGTCTCTACCTATAAGTACAGATGCAATTTTCAAGGCAACGTATATTTTTAAGATTTGTACGGAAGAAACTTAAAATAATAATTTAAAGGTAAGATAAGTGAACTTTACGTCTCGTCGACAACGAGGGCATTAGAGACTATGGGTGGATTACAGAGTCACGTGAGGAAAATCTTGAGGTAAAGGTGAAACTAACGAGAACTTGAGTGAAATCTAAGAATTTTTCGTTTGCATTGCACAGTCAGGAAACTGAGATATCTCAGTTGAGGTGGAGTGTTACCACAATATTCGTGAGAAAAATAATTTGTCTTCGTGCATCGACATGCGAATGTAGTTAAAATGTATATTATTTTCCATTTATTATGCACAAAACTTACATGATAGTGATTTGTTAATTAATTTTTTAGTGTTTCGCATACTGTGAAGCTGAATAAATGCAAAATAACAATGTTAAAAAATACGTAGCTGAGTCTGTTTATAAACTGGTAGCGTAACCATTTTGTTTATAAAATTGTATTGTAACCATTTTGTTCGAGAACAAAAGTGACAGTAAAAAAACACGACATCGCTTTCATGTAAAAATGTACAACTAATATAAATTGTGTTGTAGATGCCAGTGCAGTCTTTCATTTACACCACGGTTATGTTCTTCCTCTAAAATATTACCAATGAATTTAAAATAAGAAAGTTACTCTCCTCCATGTGGCATTCTAACCTCAATTTACGGCCGCCGTTGATTGATCTGCAGCCTGAGAAATTCTTAAGGAAGGTCTGAGGACACTTTAAGAAATTCTTAGTTTTCCCTTAGATTTCACTCAATTTTCGCCTCTGCAATGAAAATTCCTCACAGTTCACTGAGAGAGGCCTTAGATTTTTTCTCAACATAACTGTGCAATCGGCCCTATGACACACAACTTAGTACAATGAGAGGAGCTAGGAGAAGGGTCGTTGTTGGCCTTTGTTAAGGAACCATCCCAGCGTTCGCCTGGAGCGATTTCGGGAAACCAAGGAAAACTGAAATCACAATGGCCGGAGCCGGGGTCGAACTCGAGTCCTCCTGAATGCGAGTTCAACGTGTTACCGGTGCGTCACTTCGCTCGGTAATATTTTAAAGAACTAAACACATTACCTACACTACTTTATTCATAACAAGGATGGATGTTACATGATTGTCTGAACTGTTTTTTTTTACTAGTTCCTCCTTGAGAAGGTATATAGTCTGTTTCACGTAAGTGTTCCGCGTTTTGACAGTTCACTTCTGAGAAGTGTGTTTGTACACGGGCTTGCGGAAACAGTGCTTTTCCATGAAGCCAGGTAGGTTTAAAGCTCCAAACAATGGGACTGCCAGACACATTTCTCAGAAGAAAAATGCTAAAAATACGGACAAATTACATGAGACAGACTATAATAGACGTACGTGTATAAGTGTTGGTGTCAATAACAGTTTGGCCGGACAAGGCCAGTGTTTCCTACATCAGCCAACACACATTACAACATCGCCACCCACACCTCAACTGCTGACGTCGCCAGAATGCAGCGAGCTCCCTGCCCCATGACGCACGGCGCAGTCGACACGCACCAGTTCAAGGTCACACAGGTGGCACACTGACCCCTGGGAGTGGCTGCCAAGCGGGTCGCGACCAAGCAGGCAGGACCGCGCCTATCCACCTTGCGCGTCGTCACGACAAGCGGTTTTGTCCCGTGAACCGAATCCACAACAAATCGTCGTGCGTGTCGATAACTGCACGTCCCATTATATGCGAGGTACAAGCCTGCCGACGAAACGACGGCACAGCACCGATGCCAACACTGAATATATTTATGTAAATGCACTTGACGGGGAGGCGATGTGCGGTACCACGAAATTCGGCTCTGGGTTCATAATTTCTAACAAGGACGGCTGTTATTTTTCAAGACAGTAAGTGCTTGAAAATTTGACTTTTTGCTAGGCTTGAACAAACATGTCCGTGTCTTACGTTCTTCTTCCGTTGTTGGCGTGTCGCCGCCTGACTGAACCACAGACAATCCCATGAACGAGTACACTTTTCTGACAGCTCTGCAGGCGTAACTTTTTGTGGTCTGCTGTGATTGGCTATTTGGTTTATATGGTTTTATAAGATGCCAATATTACCTGTATTCTCTTATTTAGTAAGATAATACACTGGTTCATGATTATGACATACAATTTTAGTCTTTGAAATTTTATTTGTCAGTTGTCAATAATGTGTACTCGTTTTTTTAAATAATCTATAACTATTTTGTGTCAATACTAAATATTTGTAATTTGTCTTCAAACAGCTACATAACCATCGTCCAATCATAGAAGGCGCAGGCACCGAGCGAGGTGGCGCAACGGTAACACATTGGATTCGCAATTGGGAGGACCTGGGTTCGATCCCCGGCTTCGACCATCCTGATTTCAGTTATCAATGGTTTCCCGAAATAACTCCATGCAAATGCTGGGATGGTTCCTTAAGGGTGTTCATGTGGCAAAAATGCATAATTTTATATTTGAACGACACAGTGTTAGTTTTATAGACGTTAATTGTTACTACATTTTCCACTTGTAAAAATTTTTTAGTTCTCACAGTTTTTCCATAGCAGCATGCCAAAGTCAGAATTCACAAGTTACGGGAACATAGTAAAAACAAAAATCAAGTGTCTAACTAGAATGAAATTATTTGCATTGAAATTAGATATTATGTGCAACGTGTTGAAATATTTAGAAAACACAAAACAGTCCTTCTGTATTTTTTAAAATTGTCTTAAAATAAGTACATTGTCATTATTTTTAGATTTTTTAAAAAATTACGTAGGAATCTCATTGTGTATTTTTAAATATTTTAGTATATTGGCCATAATATATAATTTCAATGTAAAGTATTTCATTCGAGTAAGACACTTTGTTTTTGTTTTTACAATGTTCCCGTAACTTGCAAATTTTGACTTTGTCGTGTCGCTGTGGAAAAACTATGAGAGTTAAAAAACTTTTACAAGTGGAAAAAGTAGTTACAAATAACGTCTAAGAATCGATCACTATGCCGTGCAAATATATAATTATGAATTTTTGCTACTTGAACGCCCGTAACAAAGACCAATGCCAACTCCTCTCCCAGCTTCTGTCATTGTACTAAAAAAGTTGTGTCTCATCGTCACTAATGATCTCGCTGTCTACGAGATAAAAAGCCAACTTACCTTACCTTAAAAGACGCAGGCTGCTATAACGTTTTGCAAAAATTCGAGGGCCCAAAAAATGTTTGCTGTTTTCCACTGTATCTAGCAATTCGTCTTAAAAAGAGACGGGGTTATGCGAAAAGGAAACGACGCAGTAACTGAATGTCCGGGAAGATTTAGGTTACTGCTTTTGACTATATAACGTTTCATTAAAATGACACCCTTAGAATTCAGTGTATTTGCGCGTATATTTTGTGGAGATGTTTTATAATTTGTAAGCATTTCAAGCAAACACTATAAATAACACTACACAGGCGAGTACATGAGGCGCAGGAACCACGCAGCAGACTATACAGGTCTATTTTATCTGTAAATGACGGTAGTCTTTACACCTTGCGTTCTCATCTCGACTCATCATGACTCTTCATGTGCCATTCCACAGCGTTAATAGCATTCCCAGGAAGGACTTGCTCAATCATTGGCTAGGGAAAATTACATCCGAGAAGCAAAGTCCCCGCGTTATATAGTATTAACAAGCTAGCACGCGCAAATAAACTCAAGAAGCGACGTTAAATTACATGGTACGTATATTTTTACCCATGTTTCTCTACAAACGTATTGTATTTTTAGTTTAAGTTTTCCGGATTGTACAGTCTTAGGTACGAGTTAGTTTCAATCGAATTTCCATTTGTCGGTTAGGCGCCGTACATAATGCGAGAAGTCCTGTGTTCGAATCCCGGCTCGGGCGTGTACATAGTGCTGTCCCTTCACTTACTTCGCCCTCATCGGCTCTAAAGACCTCGTTGTTAAAGGGCCGTAAAACCCTTTCAATTCACCTCACATTTATTCATGAAGACGTACGCTCTTTACAAAACCGCCTTTAGTAGACGGCCAGAGTCTTAAATGTGGCAACGCTGCATCGGGGGCTTGCTGCTGGTTGCTCATTGGCTGCCCTAGTGGGTGTAGACGTGTACATACCACTAAAGCTGCACTTAGAGGCACGCTACAGACTAGGGCAGCAAAGTAGTGACATGCAGTAGGTCCTCGAATACAGCGTTGCCACATTCAAGATTACGGCCTTCTACTAAAGAAGGCCATGGCTTTTCCCATTATACAGAGCGTGGGTTAAATTGGAAACGAACATGTAGGAGGCAAAATGTTATACAACAATATTTTACGTGCACAATGTGGCAACACTGCACGCTCCACGTCCAGGTATTATTTTATGTGTGTTACGTTAAGTAAACATAGAATACTGATTGAACTGCTTAGGATTTAACCTGTGCTCATAATATGCAGGTCAGAACCGTAGTAATAAAATAAGCAAGATGTGTGTGGAGCGCAAGAGTGGACTAACTACAGTGCTATGTTGCTACACTGTACATATAAAATATCATTGTATAACATTTTGCCACTAACATCTTCGTCTCAAATTCAGCCCAGGATTCGCGTGGTGAGCTTATTAAATGTTTGTTTCTGGACAGCCTGTGTAGTTAATTTAGACTAGATGGGCCATGACGTCACAAATGTGTGTTCAGCATAGTCTCGAATGTTTGGTGTTTCCGGCATAAAGATGTAACTGTTGTGTTAAATTTGAGGCGTGCCTACCAGAACACACATACATTCGTGTGATGTAATCATAAGCTCGGTTTAATACTTAATAGGAAGTATATACATAACAGTTGTTTTTAACTAACAACATTTTTTATTTTAAAAAACTGTAGTGTTTGTGTATATTTTTATTCTGTCAGAATCACGCAATTATAGTGTGTGTAAATTGTGGTTTATTATTCTTAATGCATATTATGTACTCACATTCTCTCAAAATAATCCAGCACAGTTTCTGATTGCTGAGAATCTCCTGTGTTTGGTTTCCGTAAATCATGTGACGTGTTAAACACAGTTTAGTATCTAGGGTATATAAACAAACGTTCTCTCTACCCTTTATTTACATTTAAGTGACGTCTGTGTGGACGTATAGGCCTACTGTGCGTACGAGGCCAAGAAGTGCGGAGAGGTAAGGGCGACACAGCATGTAGACATCACACACCTTAGACTCTAAGCGCAAGTCAATGAACTGGAGTGCTGTCTTCTCGTCTCTGTGAGACATTCATCAGTGACACTATCATTTTGTGATATAATGTTTGACATAAAGTTGTGTTGCACCCGCTTATATCTTTTTATATATTCCGAACCAAAAATTTTGCTATTTTGGGCAGCGCTTTAAAGATTAATTGCGGACGTAGAAAGAGTATACACACGGGCAAAGTTCTTAGGATGACGCTCGTAAGAAGACTTCCCTCACGTACGTTGAGAAGTTTTCCAATAAACTTCTATTAACCTAAGCTCTGTACACCGCTCGGTAGTCTGGCTAGACGGCCACCTTAAGACTTTATAATATGACTTTCAAGTTCTAAATATGCTGACTTCTTGACAGAATAATTTTTCGTGAACCAGGTAGGGAATAATCCTTAACTATACGTGAACTAAATTAAATTACCTTGCAGAATTTCTCTTCGTTATTATTTTTGTGTGAGAGTCGTTAGGTCCATGTCGAAGACGGTGGCGTGGTATGTATATATTATGTTACAGAGAGGCACGAAACTTACGTGAAACATGCACGATAAAATAAAAATTACAGCATTAGCTTTCAGGTTCAGACTGGGTGTTAAGGCTTCGCTCTTTAGTTTTGCAGTGGTTTCGAATTTTTTTTAACGCAAATTAATATATACATAAAAATTTCACTCTGCCAGTTTTAACTCTTAATATTCATCGTGTGTATTTGAATTTTTGTGTTGCACTACACCAAAAGGATTTTTAGATTTTTGCCCCTGAAATAGCACATATTTTATTGTCAAAATAAGCCAAAATGAAGCTAAATAATTTTTTGCTAGCAAACGGTACATTATTTAAAAAAAAAAAAAACGCTCTGGCAAAATTGTGTATCGTATGACTGTATAAAGTCTCAAATTTTTTCAAAGCATTTGGTTAAAAATATTCGAGTTATTTCCAGTTGTTTGAAATAAATGAAAGATCATGGCCTTAATGGTTTTTCCTTTCATATGCCTCTTCAAGTGTTTAGCATTGACGCACATAAATTTTGAACGTTTACTTCTGTGTTTTTATCGTTTATTTTTTAAAGAAATAGTTTATTCGGGACTCTTAGCATTACAATGGAGCACGATTTTATACATTTACAAATATTGCTATTATGACGATTG
Organism: Medauroidea extradentata; assembly: GCA_003012365.1. Classification (NCBI taxonomy): domain Eukaryota; kingdom Metazoa; phylum Arthropoda; class Insecta; order Phasmatodea; family Phasmatidae; genus Medauroidea; species Medauroidea extradentata. The sequence goes on along the minus strand of PNEQ01124537.1, from coordinate 28,792 downwards.
TCCTAGAAATTGAAAAATAATTCTCATGATGATTACAAACCATGGCGTGTTCATTACAATCAAATTGTTTAATTTACATTATCCAAATATTTTAATGTCAATCGTAATTACTATGTCAACTAAACTACGTATTTTGTTGGGTTAATAAAATCGTATGTGTAGTATTTTGCGTTTAGTTCAGATAGCATAATAATTTGTTAACTCAAGTACTTATTTATTTTTTACTACTTCAACAAGTATTTTTGTATGGCGTTTAAAAATGGCAGGCAAGTAAATTAATTTGACAATTAAATAATGTCCTATGTATAGGGGTTTGAAATGTCAACTGTTGTAAGCACCATCACCATCTAATTGGATGTTTGTGAAGTCAAGGCACAGCTTCCTGATTTACATTCGACAACTACTACTTCTCCCGGGGTTTCGCGTCTAGCAGGGGTTATCGTAACGGACGTTGCACGTTCTGACACGATGTTTATGTGGTCAACATCTTGACTAAGTTGTTGCGGAACACTTGTTTGTTCGTTAAGTCACGCTTGTGCCCATGGCTACAGCCAATAACTCCGCCAATGTTTTACACACGATTTTATTTGAGTTTTAAGGCGCCCGCCTGCTTCGCTGTTTAACTGCGCTGTAGCACGTTGGAAATAAGCATTTACCTGCGACGTGTTCACAACTTCCCAATATGAAAGGGAAACACATTTCGGAGAAGAATTATAAAGTACTTTCAAAAAATCACGCGCGTTGAAAATATTATTTCTGAGCCTCCCAACAAGACTAAAACGGCTTTTTCGCACAGTTATATCACAAAATATACTGCTCATATTGATAAAAAAAACTATTTAAGAGGTCTACAATGTACTTCAGTACAGACTTTCCAGCAATAAAATAACAGGGTCACCTCGTGTAATCCTACATCCGACTGGAACACTGCGAGCCAGTTGCTGCTTGCGCGCATAGGAGCGACGTGGTACTGGCGCGCGCGTCAACAGTAGCTCTTAGGGCCGGTTTCACCACGCAAGATTAAACCATATTATCGAGATTAAGTAGTAAAATATCTCGATTTTCTGTCATTTAAGTTTCACCACACACTTAATCGCGATTTTCTCGGGTTATCGAGATTAAATAGTTTATCCGCCATTTTCGGCCGCTTAATCACACTATCGAGATTAACTCATGTTGTTTGTAAACACACAATTGGTGAGAGGTCTGACAATTCGCAATTCAAAAAGTGTATTAAAACAATGGCTCAAAGGATGTAGAATCCGTGAAAGGTGTATTATTTTGAATAACATAACGATGCTGACTTCAGATTACGTTTTCCTGTCAAAATAATTTGCCGACAGATGTTTTGAATGGATTGACGATCGTCTAGGAGGTCAATATGCAAGTTGATATGTATCAAAATTTTATTTGTTTTATTATTGTATTAATGTAATTCTTAACACATGGAATATTTTTTCATTGTCAAATACTTCGACGTCCTTTCTGAAAGTGCGTCTGTGGGTGGATTGTTTTGACACACGAAAATGCAATCTGAAGTCAGTAATGTGTTCTTAAAAATAATTATTCCTTCCACTAATAAAAAAAAATATATATGATGTATTTTGAGTAGATGGTTATAGGGTAATTTTAATAAGGGGCTGTTACATCAACGAATTATATAAGACGAATTATATAAGATATAATGTACAGACTCTCACACATTTCAATTGCAAATTAACCTAAATAATTTCTACGACACTGCCGATTTTTTGCTGTTGCGTAACATTATCTGCCTACCTATTTTAAACACTAAAATTTTCTGTTACGGTATAATTTCGATTTTATTTGCTACAAAAGATTTGGCCTTTATTACTGATAAAAAATTACTTGTATTTCACATCGACGATCGCAATACGATAACATCATACAAAAAACAAAACATCAGTGTGGCCTCCGCTGGCCTTGGTCCGTACAGCCACAACAGCATAAAACATACGTATTCGGGAATCTCCGACAGCTGTTCGGGAGTTTTCGTACGTTTAAGGCAACTCGACAGACACCCATGTTCAGAAAATCGCGATAATATTATCTCGATTTTCTTGGAGGAAGATAATTCGTGATGAAACACAAGCTAGTTTATCGAGATTAAAATGGAAGATTAACTTGTAATCTCGATAATGTAATCGCGATTTTCTACAAAGTTAATCTTGCGTGGTGAAACCGGCTCTTACTGCTTCTTCGCTTCTGAGCCTCTAACGTGGAGAAGATTCTGGCAGGCGGCTCCCGTAAAGTAGATTAGTCTGTATGTTTCGTTTACCGCTATATTGTTTTTAAGACATTTTAAATTTGTTGATTTTTAATGTCTCCACTGAAAAAAGGTGAAATTCTCTTTCATACAAGAGAAGCAAGTTACACAAGCAATTATGGGAATACTTCCAGGCAGTTATGGAACTACGGATGCTACTTGACTATTATTTTATAAAATAGTGGAAATAGCACATAGCAAAAGTGGTAAGTAGTCCGCATAATATAGTTTAAAGGCGTCTTATATGTGGTAAATGTCAAAGGCGAAGAAAGACGAAGATGGCACTGGCCCAGCTCCGACCTTCTAGCTCAGTGTAAACGCAAACAACCCGAACTGTCAGACTTGGCGTATCTCCAGCACTAACATCCGCCAGCCAGCGTTGGATTGAACGTTTGTGAGTTTGCATTGCGAAAACCAGATTAACATTGGAACAATGAACAGTACAAACATTGAATAAGGAGTATACAAAATATTGCTTGATGAGAAGTATATAAAACCACCGAAATAGGCCGTTTTTGCATGAATGATGAGTCCACCATACTGTTAAGTAATTCAAAACTATGGTGAATAAAATTTAAATCAAAATGGTAACGTATGTTTCGATAGTGTTTTTAATTTCACATATGTAATGCAGAATATTTGTGTAGACCAAGCTAGACACAGGATATTTGTCATTCAGTAAGTCATTTTAACCTTACTGTTCTTTAAAATTCATGTAAAGTACTTTGACTCTTATGACTAGCACAGTGTTTTGGGTTACTTACGACCACATTTCCACTCCTCCATAGATCTGCAGCCCTCTACTAGCATACTTATTTGTTTTTCTTGGAGTGTATACAACTTAGCTATCTCCTGATTCCAACAACGATCTGTTTGAATGTTTTAGGGAATTCGAATACGGTCTTATTAACTAGTATATTTTAATCAAATTTCACTTTGCGCACATATCATACATTTAATTTAAAACAGGTCCGCAACGTGATGTGCGTTTGTAGTTATTTGCACGTTAACCTTGAACTTTTGGCACACTGTTTACAACATAAACTGTAGGTAAGGAATATACCCCGTTGTTGAAAGAAAAGAGGCACAATTTAAAATATTGTAATTTTATAGGAGATTACAAATACGGACTGGAAATTAAATTTTATAAAAACACCGTTGGCGCTCGAAATTTTAACTTTTCAAAAACAATAGGACTTTAGCTACTTTTGCTGCTTTAATTTCGAGTACAGTGCGTCAAATTTAACTTTTCAGAAAACATGGAGAGTTCATTTTTTTTGTCGTTAATCGCAAGTACATGTTTGAAAACGTACCGCTCTTATTTCTATTCTTTTGTAAAATTTGGTTTTTTACTTAAGTAACCTTTCTCTTGTGTAAGTGTGAATTTTTTTTAATGTACAAACTTGATTGTTAGTTTAATTTGTGTAGGTCATGCAACGTGCTATCGTAAACATTTAAAACAAAAATTTTAAAACATTAATGTATTATGTGCTCAGATTATTATTAAGTTGTTATTTAATATCATCATGAATTAGCTTGGCCAGGCTGATGGTTTCATTAAATGCTGTGCAATCGTGTAGCTGTCATGAGTTTTCTTTTGATGATAAATGATCTAACGTTTTTTCTGTGAGGAGGCCTTCATTTTGTAGTGCGTACCAGTGTAGATGCATATAGGGAAGTTAATATTTTCCGCGTCACTAACGAGCGTCGTATTAACTTATTTTTAAAAATTAGGATATTACCGATCATTTTAGAAAATGAGACAGTAGTCGAAAATATGCGAACAGTGCATATAACTAACTACAGTAACTGAGTTTTTCCCCTTCATTTTATATGTGTAAAGTTTTCATCACATATCCAACACAAAAAAAAAAAAAAAAGCGTAAATGTAAATCGTTTTAACCGAACTAACACATTATTTGGGGCCCAAACAGACAACGAGAAACAAGGTCCTTTGTAGTTTAATTATAAAACCAGCACAGTTTACAAGCTGTACTTTTTTGTGTTCTTTGAGTTCGATATATGAAATACTGTACAGTCTTTCAACAGAGAGCCAGTGCGCCATTTCAGAGGGGGCCGAGTCCTATCGCAGCTTTACCGCAGCCCCCCCCCCCCCGGAGGGAAATTTGCAGACATTTTTCTGTACGCTATCAGTTGCAAAGTCTCCTCCAAACCACCAAAGCTGAGAAATACCCCCTTCAATCCCTCCCACAGAGAAAAGTCTGAAAGAAATTCTACATTGTACACAAAAGTAAAGGTTTTTTTAAAAATGTATTTTTAAGAGAAACATTAGTACAAGGCAGTTTAGTTATGCAAGAATAATGTTTTCTTTTTTCTCGATCAATAGGGCCACGATTTTGTCGCGTAAAGATTTTTGCCCCACTTTGTTTCAGTGACTCACGTTCACATCGGCAGTTCTGTTTCAAGGTTATTGGCAGTGTGTCTATGTTCAGACACGTTTCTCATTTGACTGAACCAATCAGAATAAGATTATTGTGAGTCTGTACGTCTATAATTTGCCAAGGCAAGTGAGAGTAAAATCATCCAACCACAGACGATGTAGCAGAGCTGCAGGTGTGCACATGACGCATCGAAACCAAATGTTGCAAAAATCTTTTCACCATAAAATCGTGGCTCTATCGATCAAGTAATACCAGTGCGTAAGTACATGTGCTTATGCACGAATCCAGTCCTCTTCGAAAAAAAATTCGATTTTAAGGTGCAGAATTGTGCTATTTAAGGAGTCAGCAAACCAAAAAATTGAATATTTGTACAGCCTTCAGAAATTTTAGTATTTTCAAGAATAAATTATGTTTTAAAAGGAAGAACCTGTATTATTGTATACAAAAAATAGGTACGTATTTAAGCTTCTGCTTCCACGTGACTTTATAATTGTATTGGCTCTTGAAACACACATTAATTTTAATGAATAACGACCTAAATTACACAAAACATTTTGGAATTCATAAATTATAAAGTTTTATTTAATATTATGGAAACAATTGATTTTATAATTCATTTTGAAATATATTGTTGTAACACCAGTTCGAGTTGTGTTGTCGGGTGTAAAGTTTTAGGAAAAGGGTGAGACAGTATTTTTCATTATTTTACTTGGCAGTATTGTGAGTTTTTTTATATTAATTTTTTTAACAAACTTCGGGCCTCTATGCCCCCCCCCCCCCCCTGGATCCGCACCTGACTGCTCTTGTTCGTGAGATAGACTATATCGGCAGTTTGCAAGAAAAGTTTGCGTCGATTGTAATTGGACACGCGGCGCGGAGGAAGTGGGACGTGTCTCGCCGCGAAAATAAAAGTGATTTCACGGCCTCGTCTGGAGGAAAGCTGTTGGGCTGCAGGCAACGACATTCTACCACCACGACTGAAGAGAAAAAAGTCTGCCGTCCATTATTATGGTTTCCTCTCCGTCAATGCCTTCCTTACCTTCTGGGATGTGAAAAAATGAGTTCACTTTCACCTCGTCGAAGAAAATGATAGTATTTTACATGGGAATGGTAGCAATGTTATTTGTTTCCTTTTATGCGGTAACACCAGTGATAAGCCTTAAGGCATGTTGTTTTTTAGTAATTTAGTAATTAGTAGGGATGGGAAAATTTCGCGAATTCAATAACCTGTGAACTGCATGTTAGAATTAAATATCCTATGCATAATCTAGTCCCGACTATTTGTCCACTAGCTGCTACTCAGTGGAACAACAGACTATGAACGAATAGACAGGGATTTGTGTATGTATAGAACGATGGATTTTAACATGGAGGTCATTGATTTCGCGAAATATTCCCATCCCTAGTAATTAGATACGTTGTACTTTAGCAAGATTATTAAAATAATTATTATTATTATACGTCAAACTGCCGAATGTAGTCGTAATTCTAGTAAACGAAATAGGGTAACGTAACCATTTAGTTAATTCAAAATACTAATTTGAAGTTGGCATTAACGCTTGTGAATTGTTGGCTGAGTTTAAAGCTATTAAATTTAGTCGTAATCGAATTTTCTGAGATGAGATAGAACAACACTAAAGCAACATTGCTTCTAGAGATGCGCGTGTTGCAGAACGGACTGACGGACACTGTACATTCGCGAATGAAAGTTTTGTGGTTTTCACGAGAACTTGAATGCTTTTCCTTCTTAGTACGTTGGTTTTACTAGCTCAGTTCAATTCAAGATTGCGTATGACATACATGTATTCCCATATACTTCTTTATTAAGCTACGTATTTTAAATTTGCATAAATTTTGTTTAATTTTGTAATACTCTTGAGTAACAATTGTAAAAACAAATCATGCCCTTACATTTTTTTTTGTTTCGTGCACTGATTCTTAAGTTATTGTAAGTGGATCTCAATAATATATCCACAATTTTAATTTTGAAATGTCTCTTTTAACATATAAGAAATCTTACGAGAAAAAAAAACTCTTATTGAACCTACATTACAAACACGGCGTTGGACGTGTGACGTTTTTTAGTCTTCCGCTTCGTTACAGTGTTCGCAAAGCGTATGTATTTTAAACTGAAGGACAAAATACCAGTGACATTGCTATCACAACCTAAACAAAAAAAAAAAAAAAAAAAAAAAAAAAAAAAAAAAAAAAAAAAAAAAAAAAAAAAAAAAAAAAAAAAAAACATGCAATATAGCTGTTGTCAGAACTTCAAGAAATTCAGTAGCCTAATTGCATTAGGCCTAATTTTCCCTACGTTTGGGAAGCCGTTTATTACAGTAAACCCCTATTACATCTGTTTTGAAAATACTAAAAGAAATACTGCTTGTTAACCAGGAAAGTTTCTTTAAATGTTTCAGTTAAACGTGCAATGTTATGCTATAAAATATGCCGGAAACTAAAAAGTTCGTCACCGCGAGCTATACTGAATTGTTTTTTTTTTTTTGCTTTTATTTATTAATTCTAAGAACAAACGTAAAATTTGTGATTTATGCGGAAATTATATTTACTTTGCGTTACAGTATAGGCAAGGCAATTGAATTTTCAACATATAATTAGGCCGCAATTGGTCCAGCAGATTAGGCCTACAGACATAAATTAGTTACTGCAATGAATACAGTCACATTTTGCGCTAGTAATAATATTGTCATGTTTTTACTCTAGCGTAAGATAAGCAGAATTTCCTCTATAACTGCAAATTTCACATTTTTATTAGAATTTAAAATTAAAAAATGATAATATTATAATACGACGAGTGATTCAATCCTTATAAGGTAAAACGACTGTGTATCGTGATATGCCTTATACCGTGATAAATCACATTACTGTCATCACAGGTTTGGATAGTATAAACTTGATTTGCTTTGGATAAAGTAATTTTTCACGCAGGAAATAAATCAATACGTACCCAATGTAAAATATAAATTATTACCAAAATTAGCACTGCTTTTAACATTTCGCTAAATCGGGAATTTGAAACCTTGGTTAGTATCCTGAGGTATTGTAAGATTACCCTACATATTTTACAACAAATGTTGGACAGATAATTATTTTTAACTTTTTTTTCAACCATCCAAAATCGTAATCACGTGAACTATTCCGTCGATTAAGGATTATTTATTTAAATGTTTTTTTTTTTTAATTTGATCCGTCCTTTTACTATTTAAAAACATAGGAAACTGACTAGATGCGTCGCTGTACCGTATTGTGTACAGAAGTTTTACCAACGGTGTTAAGATTTTAAAATTATCTTACGTACATATGTGACTATCATAACGAGTTTTACGTTGTTTAAACTGTGTTGTTAAGTACACACTGGAAGCACTAGCATAAGTTGCATGGCTCTGTTGTTAGTTCTTGGAACAAGAGGGAAGAATAGAACAGCGCTTTGTAGCGCTCCTTACCTTGAGTATGATTTTACGTCCTTCGGTAAACATATTCTACTGCTGCTTGTAGACAATGGTGACTGACTGCTGATATCTGTGTCAGCGCACGAACATGTACGCCTTTGAGCACATAAACTGAATGTATTATCTACATGTACGTGCTCGAAAACATAGCATCGGCTGTGCTGCTCGAATTATACAGGAAGTTTGGTAATTATAGGTACTGACGAACTGAGTGTGTCGAGGACTATAAAACAAGCAAATAAAATCCTGAACATAGTTCCGAAAACCAATGGTTTTCCCAATATGACACACTACATGTTACGACAGGAACAGTGTTCCCGAGGATCAGAACATCAAAATGCTGCACATGTGGACGAAGACATTACAAAGAGTGTTCGAAATGGGCGCCGTTCATGTGAAGGCAGGCTTTAGCACGTCTTCGCATCGATGCCCGTGCACGTTAAAAAATTCCAGGTGTGTTCCGAATGCAGTGGCAAGCATCCACAATGCGTTACTGTAGTTCGTGGACGCTATCAACATGGCTGGCGTACACCAAAGTTTTAAATATCCCACACAAAAAAAAAACAGTGTTGCAACAGTACCATGTTTGCATGTCCATACATCGTAACGGGAAAACTGTCGTTTTCTGGACCTATATTTATTAGCATTATTTGCTAGTTTCATCGTCCTCGACACACCTCTTTTGTTTGTACTTAAATTACCAAATACCCGGTAGAAATAGTGATTTTTGGATGTATTGTTACGTGGTCAGGTTGTATTTCATCGCCTCTTTCTGCGAATGCTGAGGTTATAGACGAGAGTTTGCATTGGACCAGGGATTCGAAGGAGAAATTTTTTATTTCTCCTAATGACCTTTGTTTTTTTTTTGTCCTTTCCCGCGAAAATCTTATTTATTCGTGTTTATTTAAATTACACCCTTAGGATGGCCAGTATTTTGTAATTTTCAAACCGAATACTGTTGCGTTTATTACCCGGGAATACTTTCAGAACGCAGATCTAAGCATTATTGTTGGCTTTTTAGTTGTGTGTGCCACGCAAGCAGTATTAATCTTAGAAATGTGATGTATGCATTTACACACATGTTTATGTGCGCACTTACTCACTTGGAGTAACATAACTACGGTCATATACACGCACGTAAGCTGCAAGATAGAATCTCTTTTGGCGGTCCAGAGCTTCGCCAAATTACAGAAATAATAATGTAGAAAATAAATCGCGAGTTCTGTGCCCGTAATCCTTTACCTGGTTCTCTATATGTGGTGAGACTCACGATTTTTTTGTTTTATCAATTTTCCTCGCGTTTTTACTTCACATAGTTAAGAAGAAAAAAAAAAAAAAGAAAAGATGAAGCTTTTGTTCATTCTGTACTAATATCACTGATTTCCTATGCCTAGGGACCTGCAAAATTCGTGTTATTTTCTAACAGTAGGTTGCACTACAAACTATTGTACGCTCGCACCGCGTCTAGCATTAGTCAAAATTTCGTGGTGCGCTCAGGAGACATCTTCTGGCCAATAGTAAAAGCACTCCGATAGAGTAACAAGTAATATGTAGGGCAGTCACAGTCAAATGACACCACTGCTGCCTATGAAAACACGAAACGTGTTTGTATATGTATAGCGCAGTGAAGGCTAGCGCGTTACCAAATAATAATGCGAATTTCGCAGGTCTCCACGCTATGCCAAACTTTCCGTCCAGGTTGCCATACAATTCAAAGTATCCGTCCATCTCTTGTATCCATCCATAGGTACGTAATATTATTCGCAGTCCATTGCTCTGAAACTGCGTGTGCACGGGTTCGTAGCTCAGCGTAGTGAAAGCAAGAGTATTTCGGTTTACCATCCACTCATCCACGATGTCGGGAGAGCAGATTGCTCGACAGAACGTGGTCATGCCAAGGACCGGCCATGACGTCTCTTATTGACCTCTGGGTCTTATTTACAGAAAGTGGACCGCGTTGTGGCTCGCAATAACGCCTTCGTTACAGGCCAGTTTTTCTTGTTTAACCGGGCACTGAAAGTGCGGATCTTAATTTAAGTGTATACATCGCAGCTTGTGGAGAAATGATAACTGGAAAGTTTAGGGAACTGTATACAATATCTCAATGCATGAGCACATTTTACGTTTACGCTATGTGCGTAGTTTCGTACTTAGATGTTAACTGTTTTTTCGGTTTACATTGAAATATTAGGGATAAATCTTATGCATTGCAATTTTCAATTACTTTATCCTAATTGTTGCATAATCATACTTTTCTTATTCAGATATAATGTTTTTAGTGAAATTTAACGTTTTTAGCTAAGTCCCTCTCGTCATATTTTGAAAAGGAATAATGCACTGTTCTTGAATCAGGAAGAAATAATATAAAAAATTCAACATTATGAGTGATGGGCGTATCCAAGCCCAGTGCTTCGGTTAACACAACTGCCTTGGAGTATTATTGTCTCTTACAGAACATTTTCAATACTTTTGTTACACATGCACACTGTAACATATCTTTATTTCGTAGCACTGAGAGATGTGGCGCAGTGGACTCGTATTCGGAAGGACCCTGGTTCGATAACCTGTCTGACCGTCCTGAATTCGGTTCATCATTGCTCTCCGAAACCAGAAACCACTCCAAGTTAACTATGAGATGGGTCCTTCAGACCGACCATTGCCTCTTCCTGACCGGTTCTTGATGCTCTGAACTTCTGTTAACTTCTTCAGTGACCTCGGAGCAATTATGTCTCGTGAGCTGTTTCAAACGTTTAACTCTTGGCTTTTTTTTATTGTTATCCAACACATTACACTCGTTATAATCGGGCATCCAAAATTGCCGTTTCCGCCTTGTCATCATCAGATAACTAATGCGGAAAACAGAAAAAACAATTGTAAGCGACTGCGTTGACCGTAACAACAGACTTTCCATCCGAAACATATTAGCGACAATGGCGAGCACAGCAGATAATAACTGTTGCTTTGCATTGTGACCATTGTATCTCCTCACACTTGGGTCATTATTAGTAACCTGGAAATTTCGCGTATTCATTTGTGAAAACGTTACATTAAAACTTCTGTACTTACTTTTAAACGCTTCCTTGAGGACTGTAAACCAGTAACAGACTTGCATGAAGACGTTCGCTCCCGCGCTGTCTTGTCAGATGCACATTAGGGGGCCGATTAAGTATTGCCACCTGTTATTTTCACCGACGCTGCGCAACGCAAGTGCAGAGCAAGTTAAACGGGTCCTCTATGGCATTATGTGAGTATAGAATTCCAATGCGTCGTAACCAGACGCAACGCAGGTGCAAATTTTGCGTTTCACCCATAAAAAGCAATATTTAATCGGCCCCCTGGGTTTTTTTATGGGTGAAACACAAAATTTGCACCTGCGTTGCGTCTGCTTGAGTTCTAATTGAATTAAATACGCACACACATGCAATAGGAGACCCATTTTACTAGCTCTGCACTTGCTCTTCGCTGCGTAGACGCAAATAGCGGGTAGTATTTAATCGGGGCCGTGACCACTCACTGGAGCAGCAGCCAATTAAAAATAGCTGAAGACAGAGTGTACACAGGACTGTGGAGTTCAGCCGGCAGGTCGTTGAACCCGCGAAATTGCCGAGTCTCGAAGTCATTACGCGCAACCCTGCCTTAGCTGTAAATATGTAGCATAACGCTAGGGAGCGTTACATTTGTCACGTACATTGACTAGATGATCTTCAACACAGACGTTGCTTCAGATTGACGCAGTTAACATGTAACAATATTTGCGCCAGTCTAGTGATCATTGTCAGTTATATATGTGGGAGCCTAATAACTAGATATAGTAGAAGTTCGCGATATTTTGTGCCAGCATATTCTGCAAATCAGTGTAGCGTCCTGCGTCTTGTATGATTGTCCGATGGCTGTGTATCACGGTTTAGTTGTTCACAGGAGAATCACAGGTGTTTTGTCGTAGCGCACCATAATTATCATTGGCCCAGTCAAATACTGACCCACCAGTAACTACAGAAAACCGTCGGAAATGTATACGATACATTGAAACTTAGCAAACTGTCTACTTTTCCCACGATAAATCACTCACCCTAGCAATAACCGAAATATTCAGTTTTCCAAATACAGTACTTATTTTGCCTGGGCCACGGGTTGACCATTTTGGTTCTGATGGAATATGAGTATGTACCAGTTGTACTTGTTGACGTTATTAATGGTATTCTTGCCCTGGCTTAGTACTAGGGTAGAATACAGAAAGCGTGCAGGTTACAAAAATTTAACGCGATTCATATTTCACCCCAGTCCTGGGAGGTATTAATCTTCGCAACATCAGTTACTCAAAATTACCCGACCACGATGCACGTCCCATCCTCGCGCTTCGGGATTGTGCATAAGTGACTTTTCTATTGGACCGTTATTACTGTACTGTGAAATTCGTTAGTCCTTTGGCGGGAATATTATGCACCTCCCCTCTTCCCCCCCCCCCTAATCGTTTTCCGTGATCATGGTTTGCTAGTATGTTGCGACCAGTGAGCACTGTGTCACAGCTGTGCCAATTTTTGCGAATTGCCATATTTTACGAAGCATCTGCATATAATTAAGGTCATTAACATCACGTCATAATTGTTCTGTAAAAATTTAACTGCTTAAATATGTTTTATATAAACAAGAAAATAGTTGTAAATATTAAACTAACCTAGAAATATTTTCTTTTATACATTTCTGGCATCAATTTCTAGGCGCTGTCGCTGTAGAGGCAACACTGCTGTGAATCACCAATAAATGCACATTAAAATGAGACGTAAGTACGTGTAAAACAATCGCAGTTAGATCATTATGTAAATTGCAGAAATAAAGTAACAGTGTTGTGAAATGTGTGTGAGAGAGAGTGAGAGAGAGACACAGAGAGAGAGAGAGAAAATAAATACTGAACATTACCATGTTACATTCATTCACACACATTCGCCTGGACAGAAGTAGTCCCATTAGTTTCTGATGAACCTGGCCAGACAGGTGTTGTGAGCAATATTCGATAGACATTAGTCGACTCAATTTGCATAAACTGTCGTTCGAGGTAGTTACAGAGATGACGGTCGTTACGGTTAAGTGAGCTGAAGTAGACGTTAATGTTTAGTGGAGAAATATTAATTTACCTGCTTAGTGGGAATTGGTTCCGTAATTGTGATTGAACTATAGGAACATGTGATACACGATGATACCGTTTCATTACTTAGTAATCAGCTGTACATGCTGCTAATGTAATGTTCCTAAGTAATTCACTTGTAAAGAAGCAGCCTACTCGAGGTCTTTCTGATTTATAACATTGTTGGTATAGTGACTGATAAACGTCAACATAGTAATCAAGTTGAGGAGCTATCCTACTGTTGTATGAAGGTGTGCAAATACTTAAAAAAGTGAAAACCCTTTTACTCATAAGTACGTATCATCTGACCATGTAAGTTTCAATAATCATTAGATCTGAGTCTAGTTTTGTTTAAGAAATGCATTTTTTTACCTGTTAACAATATCATAATGAGACATGATTTGTACCCACTCTATCCTCAAACCCTAATCAATACTCACTGTACGACGAAACCTGTTGATCCATTAAGAATATACCCAGTTGTCATAAGGGTTTAATTGCACTCCGTTTCGGAAATGGACTTCACTCTGACAGCTGACGTTTTTAAATCGTCGTTATAGGAGGTGTTGTATATCTGCAAGTCCAGAAATTCACTGTGTTTACTATGTGTCGTATCACAGCAGTAAAAATTTTGTACTTTATGGCTAAAAATGTTTGTTAAGATTTTTAGGATATAAAGAAGAGTGTAGAGAATAATTGTTGCCAAATTTGTGAGCAAATATGTTGCTCGTATAATTTTTAACATCGATTCCGGACAACAGGGTACGCTAAAGTAATACGTCAGAATGGCAGAATATTTGCTCTAAAGACGGTGAAAACAAGTTTTCTAAGATTGTTTGCAGAATAAACTTGGTTCAGTGACATTTATCTGCCTGTGCCACATTTTGTGATGGTAGTATGGTGATCGTTTATTGATATATTATTTTAAAGGTTGCCACGTATACACTACTCAAAAAGTTTTCTATCACTCGGAAAAAAAAAACACATTGTCACAGATAGGCGTGATTTTCTCTACAAGTATGTTTTTTTTAAATTTCGTTTTGACAATGAACTTCCTAGACGCTCGAAAATCTCACTGGTACAAAACTTAAGTATGAATTTGAAACAACTGAAGGACATTAATATTTACTTGCGTTTGTCCGTTATATATATATATATATATATATATATATATATATATATATATATATATATACATACATCTGGAAGGTACGTGAAGACTGGTTTTTGTTTTCTCGAAACGTCATGTGTTATCACATAGCATGGCTCTTGATGTGAACATTTCATAGGCGGTTTTACAGAATGTCCCATAAGTCCGGTCTCATAGAGTAAATAGAAATTGGTGAAATATGGAATGGTTTAATAGTGATGTAGTGTGTTGGCGTAAGACATCATCAATGTATTAACATCTATGTGTCATTACGACCGAAAATGTTCAAATTGATGGCCGCGATGTGCTCTGCACATGCATATACGACGGTTCAAATTGCTTTGTACACGATGTAACATGACAGACGGGATGGAGTGGCATGCAGCAGTAATGTTGTTCTTCACAACGTTTCATTACATTCACCTATTTTAACTTTCCATTTGAAACCGGACTTTTCCTACGAGACCGGACTTAATGGACATTCTGTATTATGTAACCTGCTGGGTTTGCTGAGTAACGTGACCAGGTTTGCTGGATCATCAGGTTATATCTAAACGTCTATAAACAATCCAAGGTATCGTTTCTTATTGGACGCTTGGAAACTGTACGCGGGTTACTGTTTCAACGGCTCAAGCTGAACATTTGCCTAGCCCCTTCTAAACTCGAGACTTAATGAACCGCCTTACGTCGAGGATTTTATTCTGAAAGTTCGTAAGATGGAAGACAGCGACAAGTGTATCAGCAGAATTCTACTGTTTTCGTAATCACTCAGGAAGCTTGTTAGTCAGGCGCAGACTTATCTGTGTTGACTTGGGCGGAGAACAGTCGTCTAGTAGTTTCGTAACCACCACCACGTTCTTGCTCGTTGTGAAGAGTTAGTCCTCGCCTGACGCGAGTCTTCGACGTCATTTCCACGAAAATGAGGCGAGTGACGCAACATGAATGAGGAAAGCCTGTCACTCTCCATTGAACTTTCTCAGCGCTTACATTTCTTTAATAGTTGAGAAGCGAGAACCACCTAAGAAAGGCGCGAGGTGGTACAGTTATGCCCATGAGATACTTATCCGCGGGATTTTCATGTTCCAGCCTACCTAGGAATTTATTATTAATAAACCAATATTACAAACAAAATCATTACAATTAAAATAATGATGTCGCGTATGAATGCGTTTGATCGAATGTTACTTTTATTCATATTTTAAATCCCAAGACCACTCTGCAGTTAAACGAATTTTATTTTGTACGTTTTTCCCGCTCGAGTTTAAGGTGTATTTTAGTTTAAACGAAAAAAAAAAAATAGTTCACCCAGAGGATCCTAATTAAAAATAATGAAATATATATGTGGCAGTAAAAAATGCTGCCAAGGTACGGGTAGAAACGACTTAAGAATGTTTTGACAGGTTCTTAAGGTCCGCGTCTTGATCTTGATTTCTTGCTTGGTTCTTCCTGATCCTTCGGGTTTAGTCTGTTGGTTTGTGTCCCTGGATCGTTGTTTTCTTGAGTATAAACCTGTCCACCTCTCCAATTTGCAGTGAACTCTCCTCCCTAAGAGTTTTACTCGAGTACTCCACGATTGGGTTCATCGGATTAACCATTAATTTTGTGCATAGTGGAGTGGGTGCGACTGATCGTCCTCACTGACCTACCAGTTGTACACTCTAAGGAGATCTTCTGTCCTCTTAACCATTATGGTTACCTTATTTTGACAGGATTTTACAATGGTTTTAAAGCTGGAGGTAAGAACAGTCAGGAGATGGCGTATTGTGACGTAGTTGAAGCCGGTTTTTTGGGTGTCACATCATGGTGCTGAGGCGTTTTGAGGTTATGAACTTGTGTTGATACGCCTTTAAACGACAAACACATCTCAGAGTAGTGTGAATTAGCAACGCAAGGAACAAAATTGATTAACTTTAATATTGCTTGGACCGGGGGTATCAAAACGAAATTTTTCGTATTACCATTGGTTAAGGAACAGGCGGTTGCCATAATGGGACGCCCAAAACAGCTGCTTCAGTTAGCTTCCATGCATTGCCATAGGCCGGGCCACCTCCTGTTTTAAAAGGTGCCAATAACGCGTTAATAAGTAGGCCCACACCTCGTGGTCGCTGCGAAGAAATATCTCCTCGCCGGTGTCTGGTTCGGGTATTTCTGTCCGAGTGTTTGGCCGCCCTGTAAACACGTCCCACGCTTAGTGTCCGGTACAAATTTAGCCGACGTCAAGTACGGGAACAGTTGCGTTCGGTTGGCAGCACCGGAGGGACTCGTCCGAGAGGAAGGTCCGGTCTGTCATGACGGCAGTTTAGTTTAGGTGACTGAAACGGATTACGCGAACGTATTTGTGTGTGTATGTGCATTGAAGAAGCAAGCATTTATTTAGCACCTTAACTTGTAACCAACATAATCAGCAGAGTGTTAGTTCATTGACATTTGGATTACGTCACCGTAATGGATGGTCTTTTCGTGAAAAGTTTCTTGGTAAGTTTTCGGCGTACACAATTATAATGGCAATAATGGTCATGTATTATGTATGTATACACACACACACGTATATATATATATATATATATATATATATATATATATATATATATATTATACACATACACAAACACACACATCTGAGAAATAGAAAAAGTATTGCCTAGAGCCTGTGTAATCGTTAAGCCAAGACGTATACTAATGTACTAACTTAAGCAACATTATTTTGTAGTAGTTAACGTAGTCGTTACATGGCGATATCGTACGCATGCATCTATTTATTTTTCGCTATTCTGGGAGTGATTATTTAATACTAAGGAAAAATGTTCATCGTAAGCATCGCCTTAGCGAATTTAACGGCAAGCGAATTTTATTTAGTTTATGAGAGCAATCCGTGTAGAAATTTGAATATTAGTCCTGTAATTCTGTAACATGTATAAGGCTTAGACAGATCACATTGGCCTATATAACAGCTTTGTAAGTGTAAGAAATGTTGGTTTTGATAAACTAAAATTTCTGAACTACGTGTCGAAAAGCAGTAAGTATGAAACACCGTATCGCAAGTCGTTTTTGAAGAAAAACTATTCAAATCAAATTAACCACAATGACGGTTATACTGTGGTTAATATTTCTCGAATGATGAATATTAGTTCTGTGATCAGAGTTTCTAACTTTGTGGCGTGTGGTTAGTGCAGAGTAGAGCATCTTTTGTTCGGCACGAATCAAGTCATTTATTTCTGGAAGAACTAAAATAAAAGAGAACTCCTTCTTTATTTCTGGAAGAACCAAAATAAAGTACGTACCACATAAAAGACAAATACTTCATGCGCGCGAGTTATCTTTAAACCAAAACATGGTAACATTAACCCCAGCAGTTTCCTGTTGCAAGTTACCACACTTAGAACCGCCCTATGGTAACGCGGGGTTTAAGAAGTCTTGGTACATAATCCAGAGCTAAATACACCAGTTTAAAATGGTAGGTTTCTCGAAACCAATTAGCAAAGAAAAAAAAATACATTCACCTTAGACAATAGGTTTTTCCAAATTTTTTAGCCAAAATTTTTCTTGAGTAACGTATTTCTAAACAGCAATTACTAACGCCGAAATCTCGTACATTAATTTCTGCGTAACAGATTATGCTTAACATATGCATTGTTCTAGGTAGGTGTTTGTTCATAAAGTTGGATAATATCACCAAGGATTGTTGTGTTGTAGTTTTTCCATATTGACTTTCCATACACTTGTATATTTAAAATGGTTTTTAGCGTTTATTTATCTACCACGTACTCTTAAGCCTTGGGTAAGACATAGGTAACTAGAACAATGTGGAATAAATTTTTACTGATACGTAGCAACGAATTTCGTCTGTATATATGTAATAGGACGTGTGTATATATATATATATATATATATATATATATATATATATATATATATATTACACACAGGCTATAACAGCGCCTCGCTTGTCGGCTGTTGCAATAAGCACCCTCGATCCTTTTGAAATTATTTCTTAGCTTATCGTAATACGACGCATAGTACACACTGTAAATTTCTCTATATGCAGGTATACTACACCTCATATAACGACGATTTAGGAACGTCAGGTCAGCAGTCAGAGTTAATTCATTTCAGAAACTGAGTGCAATAAAGTTCTCAAAACAGCTGAAGCTATTCTAAATAGATCAACAGGTTTCATTGTACAGCGGACTGTGATTAGGGGTTGTGGAAAAAAGTGTGCAAAAAAAGGTCCGTCCTGATCTTGTTATGTGATATGCAAATACCTCAGATCTAGTTTATATTAAAACATTTTGAAAAATTTTTCTTACAAATTTTTAGTCCTGTAGCAATATTCTCATTGTCTCAGCGCGGAAGATGTTTTTGTTCGAAACTGATATAATTCAAAATGACTGAGCACCGCTGAATATAACCGTCGAATGCTCATGCAACAGCTCTCATACTGACAGCGTCTTTAATCCCTCGCCAAAATATCTCCACTTCATTCTTATTGGTAGAGCCACGATTTTATGGCGAAAATATTTTTGCAACATTTGGTTTCAATGCTGCTACATCGTCTGTGATTGGATAATCTTACTCTCACTTGCCTTGGCAAATTACAGACGTACGGAGTCACAATAATCTTGTTCTGATTGGTGTAGTCAACGTGTCTGAACGACACGCTGCCAATAACCACGAAGCAAAGCTGCCGATGTGCAAGAGAGACACCGAGACAAAGTGGGGACAAAAATATTTTCGCGACAAAATCTTGGCCCTTATTGTTAAGGCCACAATAAAAGCTAGTGGAGATATTATTTTATCAAGGAATCTGACATCAAGAAGAGGGAAACGTGATATGTTCGTGCATTATTGTGAATCACGAGATCAGCTGCTTGTCATGACGATAGTGGCGACTATAGAAGGAAGGTTACATAGTTGAAACTTACTGTAAACAGTTTACCGTTCCGGAGAGGACTTGTAGAACAGTTCGTCGTGTCCAGTATCGTGTATATATATATATAGCTTTGTTTTAAAATAGAATGTAACAGAACTCATTGTATCGCCCTGTACGTGCACATTTGAAAACAAATACGGATCGTTTTGTTAGCAGGAGTTGACTTCTTATAATAATTTTTACCTTTCATCTCTTATCGACATTGATCAACTCAGTAATCATTAAAAATAATCATAATCACCACTTGCAAGACTATTTTAACGTAATCACTAAAAATGTTTTATTTACAAGCTGATTTACTCGTCATATAGGCTGCCCTACGCGTATAGGATATTTTGCACCCAATGTAGTCAGTTCTACGAGTAATGTTGGCTGTTATAGGTGTCATATAGGCTTGTTATACGTGTCATATAACTTGAAGTTGTACACGCCTGCTATTCTGTTCTGCTAAATAACTGTTCTTTATAACAGTGTTACCGAAGCTCAGTTTTTTTACTCCCTGTAAACCATTCGTCATATTGTCAAAATCTTCCTTGGTATTTATTTTATTCCATATAAAAATTTACCTTCTGTATAAGAACGCTATGGACGAAAGTGGTAGGTAACTTTTTCGATCCATTAGTTACTTAATTTTCTGCGAGTTGCCAATCATAGCCATTTTTGCTATCTAAATTTTCAAAGGCCTGGAAATTTTGAAAACAAGCATTCCAAATAGTATCTTTCTTCAGTAGCATGTCAAAATTTCATTCTGCGTAAACCTTTTTTAAACATGTATTTTGTCTTCGTGTTGCCCTCTACAACAGCTGAAATGATGCCCTCGTGACCTGGTAGAAATCCTAAGCCGTGCACTAAAGTCACTGACTGACCCCTGCTGTAACGAACAGTTGGCCTCGCGTCTGGTCTCGAAACCCGGCCCACGCGACTATAAATACGTGGCGCACCCCCGCGTCCTTGACGGGGCGGGAGCGCAGAGTTGAGATCCCGGATGCTGGCCGTGGCTGGCCGCGCTCGTGGGCCCATCTCGGCCAGCTCCCCTGACTATCGGCGTCAGTAATAGCCCTCCGGCCTCGCTGGCGCCTTCGTTTATCTTCCAGGCGCCGTCCAAGCGTTGCTGGCTCACGTCAACTCTCTCAAGTTTACCATCGTGCTTGTGCGTTACAGTGCAGCTGCGGCTGAGCTGCAACCCGTAGCTCCCGTCACATGCAGACTGTTTTGCTGAAAGATCTAATCTGAGTTAAACTGATTGCTTTGATTGAAATTATTTTGGTCAGTACTTAACATCTAGGTCTTTAGCGCTGGTCAGAGGTGACATTATGTGAGTTTGAAGCAGCGCCGGAATGAAGGTGTGGGGAAAATGGGATATCCCCGAGAAAACCCGCCGACCAGCGCATCGTTCGGCACGATTCCCACATGCGAAAATTCGGATGCAGGTCCCGCTAAAGACACTGATGATTGTTGGAAAGAATTGCAAAACAATATACATCTGTAGCTCTGCTTCGTAGATATTTTTAACTCTGCGTCGTGGTATTGAACCTGTAAGTGAGACATAGGTAGAGATGATGGTATATCGCGAAAATGTTTTGTACCAACATAGCCTTGAAAACACTGACACAACATAGCTGTCTACAGACCAATAATATGCATAAAATATTATAATAGCGGAATTCTTATTAGCTAGGTCAAATAGGGCAGTAGCTGCACGTACAAGGAAAAGCCAGTAATCTTTTGATAAGCTGAACGCATGTTGAAGCCTAGCAAATAGTCAAGTTTTCCCGCGATAAACCATCATCTCTAGACATAGGCTATGTGATGTATCAGTAACATAATTATGATTGGGACAGTCAAATGAGACACACCTCTGCACAGATTCTTGCTATCCAGTAACCAAACATAGTTGCAGATGTGTACGTAAGACACTGAAACAATTTGATGCAAAATTCTTTTCACCAAAAATCAGTTACTGTACTGATAGTTTAAATCAGCAGGGAGACAGGTAGCAAAATAGATCTAAGTTGTATTTTTTTTAATGGTTTTGTGACTTTACATCAAAGGAAATGCGATAAAATCATGAAACCAGCTGTAAAATATTTTTTGTAAATTCCAAATAAATTGCTGTGTCAAATGTCAAGTAGTTTATACACTTTAAGTATTTATTGAACTCAAACAAACTTTTTGTAAAAACTTCTCTGGACTTGAACCATTTGTTTGCTTTCAATCAGCGTTTGCTTTATTAATTTTACTTTGAATTTTATCATGAAATTTAAAAATGTAGCCACATGCAAACACCTTGATCAAGTAAGTGTTACTTCTTAGTCTTGCATTGGTGCTTTTAGTATTATTTTGAAGATGTTGATCAACTGGCAGTTTTGTGTTGTTTTAAAGATTCGTATTTCAAAATAAATAGTATATTTTATCATGATTGCCATGATTTTTTTTATTAATGTGTGTTTGTTTATCTAATTGGGGTTCAACGTGTCGCCACGTGTGGTTGTTGATGTGGGCCAAGGAAATAATTTTTTAATTTAGTAGCAGTATTTGCATTTAATTTATATTGAAGTACCTTCCGTGTAACGGCAGTGCTAGCTACTAACGGACATGCGGAGTCCTAGCCTTTCTCGGGGCTTGGGGCAGGTAATTGTTTTGGGTCCTTAACGTTTGAGTAAAAATTTTATAAAAAATTATTTACCGACTATTTTTGAACTGTTGTAAACAATTAATGCACATTTTTCATAAACAACATTGTATCGTTGTAATTTTTGGTAGATGTATTTTACAATGAACAAATCTAATTTTTTCTTAGAGTTTCGAAGGTACCGTATTCAAGCTGGGGCCCCCTCCCCATTCATCTCCGGCACTGGCCCCACTGTTTACGTAATGCATTTAGTTAACGTATTGAAGATTATGCTACACATGAAACAGGTTACTCTTTCCTCCGTTTAACGTATTTATTCCGTGTATTATTTACAATGGCGCAGTTTTAAAAAGTTAAGTAAGGCGTAGGCCTTTAACTGAACCTTCGCGTGTGACTGCTGCGTGCGTATCACCTGTGCTAAGGGAAGTAATTAATCTTTCCTGTCAGAAGCTTCTTAGGGTTGTACGCGAAGCTCTAGGGGAGTGGTTTGTTGCAGTGACCATGATAGGACGAGGAAGAAAGTTTTAATCATAGAAGTAGTTTGATTTCCGTCAGCATAACGGCCCCGTTACTAGTGCTGTTAGCGCGCCTGCCTCTTGACACTGAGTTTGTTCCAGAGCTACTCACATCAGGATTTGAGGTTATTTTTTCCTCCGAAGGAAACACGGCGAACGTAATTGCTTATGGATGACGGGGTTCGCCAAAAATAATTTTGGTATTTCATAATCCATTGTTATTCAATAATGGGCGTATTGTGGTCAGCAGGATTATTTTTACATTGCACAGCGATAAGAATACACTTTTTTCCCCAACGTCTTAAGTTTTTTTTCTTATTGGCGAACAAATGTTACACATTATGAGAGAAAAATATCAAGATGGAAACAGAGTAGTAGGTAAGTATACTCTGTAACGTAAAAACATAGTGCCTAAAGAACTGTCAGGTTGTAATATAACGTTTCACGATACAGAGTATAGCAGATCTTAATGTCTCGTCGACATACGAAAATTAGAGACGAAACCAGTGGCTCAGAAGATGCATTAAAAATCGTCTGAACATTTGATTTGATTAATTTCGGAAAACTAAGGATAACGGATGTGAGAATGGCGGGAATACAACACGTTTACTCCCGAACGTGAGTTCTGTGTTTTACGATTGCTTCACCTCACTCTGTATTCAGCTGAAGGATATGAAATTAATGCTGCATAATATAATGGTCTGACTTCTCTGAATAAAGTTCCTTTTCATAGGGTAAGGTAAGTGAGCTTTAAGTCTCGTCGATACACAAGTAATTAAAGACGGTAGCGCTAGACTTGATATAATGACAGGAGCTGGGAGATGAGTCTACCATGGCCTTTGTTAAGGAACCATCCCAGCATTCGCCTGGAGCGATTTCGGGAAACCTCGGGAAACCACGGAAAACCAAAACCAGGATGGCCGGAGCCGGTGTGTCGAACCCGGGTCCTCCCGAATGCGAGCCCAACGTGTTACCGTTGCACCGCCTCTCTCAGTTCCTTGGAGTTGGGGGTAGACAGTCAATTTATACCCCACCACTCTCCCTTTATTGTTCATTTAGTGATAGGAACTGACGTAACTGAAACATCGCCTTGTCCCTTCCTGTTATAAAACCTAGGCTACTTTCGCTGATTTTTTCTGTACGTATGCTACCTTAAGATCATTATTACTTGCAACTGCATCCGTGAAGCATTTATGAGGATAGACAAGTCTACGCGCTCTTTAAGAACGACCGCTACAGAACACGCGTGTTACGTCATATCAGTCGAGGATAGAATGAAACTAAAAGCTTTACTTAATGATATGACATACAGTTCTTATATTGCTGATGATTTCATGTATCAGTAGTTCCCTAATTCAAAACGATATTTTGTAACTAACTGTCATAAATTTTTGTGACAAATTTATTTTATCATTATTTTTCAATCTCCATGAGTAAATAAATCACTTCAAATGTGTTACTAATATACTTCAAGTACATATTGGTATCCAGTCCATAAGTAGCATAAGAAGGAGCCTTATTAATAGTTTGTTTGCTTCGTAAATAAATCTGCTCTACGGAGTTTAATAAAAATATAATAATTCCTAGAAATTAAAATACAAATTATCCAACTTAAAATGTGTTGATAAATTAATAGT
Organism: Medauroidea extradentata; assembly: GCA_003012365.1. Taxonomy (NCBI): domain Eukaryota; kingdom Metazoa; phylum Arthropoda; class Insecta; order Phasmatodea; family Phasmatidae; genus Medauroidea; species Medauroidea extradentata. The sequence continues at coordinate 4,650 of PNEQ01124537.1, read as the reverse complement.
TGCACCGTATCACATCTTAAATAAAATATACATAGGATGCGCCAATCACATTTAATAATTGCGTAAGAAACCACTCCCGGCAGAAAATAACACGACTGTAATAGTTGAAGGTAGAATAAATCGCAGACCCAGTGCTGGATTTACTAATAAGGGCCCAACTTTCTTTGGGACGCCCCCAACCATTTAGTCTCCAACGTCCCCGCACTCTCTATTTTCTATCCTCCCTTACCAGCTCGTGCCCTTTTGCCATTTTCAACACCGTCCTGGCTCTATCGTCTTGCTAATATGTCGTTATAATTATTTGCCTTAACTGTTGTGCATAACAATAAATATGCATATTATCCTCGCTAAAAGAGTTACATGAGTCAACTCGAGTTTATATAATTTTTTTGTGGATCACTGTTTAATAAAACCTGACTTTAAACTATTTGTTCATGAAATTTCGGTTGCACGTAAAAACGGTAAATTTTATTATGTTATCCAACTTCTTTCTCTCTGCCTTTTATTTTATTCTCCAAGTACTTTCCAGCTGTTTTCAACATTTTTTTTGTTCGGATGGAGATAATTTTCTGTTTCTGTTAGAAATGTGACGTGGAACCGATACAGCAAGAATTGTTTTCGGAGTCACTAACTAGCCTGTGGTGTCCGTCAAAATGCAGGTTCATCCAGAATCCTTGATGAATTGTGGGAATACGTAATAAGGGGAGAGTAACTGCCTGCGCATTTCGCTTCACCTACCTAACACAGATCACGAGTTCCTTTAAAGAATTGCGATGTTGGCTTAAGTTACCACTTGGGGAAAGTGCGCAATTGTGCGCTTACAGTTTGCAGCTGTGGTTACGTTTTTCTTCATGAAAATCTTCCGGGGATTACAACTGTCGGGAAGGATTACGTCATACCAATCATCTTAACTATACTGCAGTAATACGTGACAGTGGATTTATAACTACAGTATCATTTCTTTCGTGTTCTTACTCTTTTAATTCAGTTAGCATCTATGGAGATTTGTGTATTATTTAAAAGAAATCTTAATTTAATGGATTAAATTATTTTTTGTTCTCGAGGGCTTTATTCTAATATGCTTGCTGCAACTTCTAATTGTGTATGTTTTTGTATGCGTGCGGACATATTTGCGTGCTCGCGTATGTGCATGTGAAAGAAAATTAATTTCAGGCAGTGAGAAGCATAGTAGTTTAACGATTAATATAGACTTAGTTTTATTTTACAATTTTCTTTAACTAGCAATTTCAAATTTCGAACAAACTAATTATATTTGCATAACCAAATATTTCACGTCGCACACAATAGCATAATATTGTATATTCAACTAAACTGGATGTATTAACATTAACAATTTTTTTCTTTCGTGGTTTATAGTAGACTTTTTTTTAATAATATTAATTGTTCATAACGTTTTAGCGTGCATACCTCAAAGTTATGTTTAGTTAGCAAAATTATTTAGCACCTCTAATTTAAATTTTATTAGCCTATGTGTAATTTAAAATGTACGGTATTCAAAATTAATTTCGCTCTTTTACTTTATAGTGGCAGGTTTTAAATATGCGCCCAAAATTAATGTTTTTGTGAGTTCAATAAATCTGCCTTTGTAATAGTTGTGTACAGTTATATGTGATGAAATGTTTTACCACGTCTGTTTTTATTTTGCTGGTGAAATTGTTCCAAATGTTGTTAAAAGCTATCGTAACACAAATATACTGTTAATCGTAAATGTCCAGTGGAGGTAGTGGCCTAATTACGGGCGCCTTTTTTTATATTACTTGCATCGCCATTCTTATGTTGTAGTGAAAACAAATTAACATCATCCTATGTTTTAATGTACACATATGATTAAACATCCGCTGGATTGACTAATTGTTTATGTATTTTTGCCTCTTAAAATCTCAGTATTTCACGTGGTGAACGGTTAATTCTTGTCCATGACAATCATCATGGCATCGCTATTTTTTATTGTAGCAGAAGAACTAGGGCCAGATTTAAGCTATAGGTGCCCGTTAGTGTTATCGTCCCCGCAGACTCTGTTGTCCATATTTCCTTAACAACTTGCCTCCCGTTTTCAACACCACGTTATCTAAAAATAACTCTGCTATGTCCTCTCGCTATGCATAATAATAGTAATGAAACAATTAATAATTTTACGCAGTTATTTGAAAATATGTAGCTTGGTTGATAATAGAGCAGGTAATACTAGTAAAGCGAGCATGGTATTAGAATTACAGATCTGGACACTAGCCTATTTACCAATGCTATTTAGTTGACCCTTTTATGACTGAAAGAGCCACTACTAATGAAGTGTTGTTTTAACAATGCAATATAGCTTCATACTACCAGTGCTCCTAGCGGCTACGACACGAACTTGATTCACGTAGTTCCATTTACGCAATCTTAAAAGAACACCAGAGTGCCAGTAGCGCCAGTCAGTCATATGAGGGTCAATTTTCAACTCCAAGTGTCCATACCTGTTCCTCACTGGCCGTGAGAAGGAGCATAAGTCAACAATGCTTTAAGACTTAAATTTTTTCTCGTTGCCGTTGTGACACTTGTTAAAAACAGTGATGGAATATTATTCACGTTTTCTTCTCGCTAAAAGTGCGCCACTGCGAAAGTTGCCATAGGCGTGGGCCTAGTGGTAATTTCGGACCTTAGGAGGACATACATTGAACAAATCCGAGACTCTAATTAGCGCTGGCTAAGAGCCGAGCTAACCGCGAATATGACATATGATAAACGTTAACTGTGAATGTTCGCAGATCATCACATTTCATTTTACCTGCCAAAATTCTTCCTAACGGTATAGGAGGTTTTTAGCCTATACACAGTATGGGACACTTAAACCACACTTCAGCTTATTAGAGCAAGTGATCAGCATTGTTTTTATACAAGTTTGATAGCATGAGTATATATATTTGACTGTTTACTTAAAGTGTATAGGTACGCTACCATTGATGTATAGGAAACATCATACCTACTTTATTTGTAACACTCCTATACATCGGTGTGCTTCATTTACAAATACTTTTTTTGCTGTGTGTTACGTTTCGTGCTCCTGTTGTAGTTACTGTTTGAGGGATATAATTATGGCAGTTCATGCAAGGTACCAATCTTCCTACGTTCGTTGAACCGTCGTACAAGTTGCATGTACTGTAAACCGAGGTCACTTGCGGTGTTACTGAGTCCCTTTCAGATTAGTTTGAGCTCTTTCGATAGTAACCAAACAATTGGAGGCGAGTGTTCATAAAAATATTCATTTGCCCTTGTAGCTAACATAAGTTACATAAATACAAAAATTTAGAATGGAACTAAATTATCTTCTAGTGCAATACGGTAATAATTTTGTGTATTCATACACATTTCTAATATCCTCTATACTCTTATTTTTTGCATAGTAAGAATATTTTAATTGGTTGTAATTTGGTGCCTAAATGTATTACGAGAAGAATTTGCGTAGTTTCCAGACTGTGGAGGCATGTGTTATGCTATATTACAGGAAAATCTCACATAAACAGACCTACTTTTCACATTAACACAAGGTGGATAGAAGAGTCAGATGCTTGCTTTCGTGATTATTGTGTTACTGTAAAATGTCATCAGGAAGTGTACATTCATTAAAAAAAAACTTTGTGGCCACCACAAAATATTTTATTGTTATGGACCTCACCAAATTCTTTTGTGGAGAACACGATAGTATTTTGCTGCTCCTAGTAAAGTTTTGTGGATTGTAACCAAGGTAAAAAAAAAGCGCAAATATGTGGCCTCTACAAAAACGTAGCCGTAACACTACTTCTTTCCAGTTGTTCTTACTGGTATTTATAAACTTAAGTGATGGTTGCGACTCTGAATAACGTTATTTTTACAGTCCGTCGGTGGGATGCGTTTGTAAGATCTCTCAGTGAAGTAAGTATACACTTTGCAACGTTCTTGGACCATTTGAAGCGGCATTTTTGAACAGTGTTTACACATCGTCTTACGAAAAGCGTGTGCTAGCATGCCTTTCATAGTGTGTGTATAGCAACGTAAAAATAACCCCAGGAATTATCGCTACGCCCTAAGGCGTGTGTTTTGTTATGAATACCGCTCTTCGACCTATTGCTTTATTCAGCAGGCAGCGCCAGGCACGTAAAAAGTTTTATTACGTAAAAACTTCAACCTTAATAGTCGACTTCCGGCGTAGTTTTATGGTTGGCTTGTGCATTTTAGTTCCGTCATGTTTATGTGCATGTTGTACTGGCGATCTGCTTTGAGTTTGCTTCTGCCAAGTCTTCCTTCCTTCAGCCCCAACCCCCTGGTCTTATAGTTTACACTGTAGAAAATATATGTAAAACACCCACGCATAGGAGTGTTAAGAAATAACGTGTGATACAATTATTTACCATACATAAAAAGTAGCATTCCTATTTATTTTCAGGACAGTAAAATGTACCATACGTGTATATTGTTACAAGTTTGAGACATAAACTTTATATGTGGGCAATTCCCATGAGTTCTTTGAGATAGAGGTCTTATAATTACAAATAAAAGAGTTAAATTAAGTACTGGATTTAATAGCTCACGAAGCTACGAAATACACAAAACAGTAATCAACTAGAACTCTCACAACACAATTAGTTATGCACACAATTACTCCTGTGTCAC
>PNEQ01124536.1:18790-55684 GCA_003012365.1 Medauroidea extradentata | reverse complement strand
TATATATATATATATATATATATATATATATATATATATATATATATATATATATATATATATTGAAACACCGTTTCACCTAATTCAACCGTTACCGACGTCATGGAACCGTGGAAAAATTTCGCTGCTCACCAGTTGACTGATTTGACTGAACCGTATACTTGCTGTGTGTTAATGATTTTTCGCAAATTCTAGTAGGTGCACTTGGATGAAATGGTTGCTGATGTAATTGGAAACATATCTTGTGTTGTACAGGAAAGTATTTTCCCGTGTCGCCCGACGAAGAAACGGTTGAACAGTACACCACACATTACGTCTGCTCTGCTGCATTCTCAAGACTCGACTACGCTATGTCCCGTGTATGACGTGGGCTGACTTGCCCTGGATGTTGATTGGCCGTGAGGTGCAGCGAATAGCTGGACAGGATTCAGCAGTGACGTGCTCTCTAGCGGTCTTTTTCTAAAGCTGCAGCTGTTACCTCATGCATAGAGGGCAGTGTTTCGAGCGCTCTACGTATGCAAGATCCGGCCTATTTGATACGTTCGCCACTTCACTGTTAAAAATTTCCGTAAATTCACGGAAATATTTACAGAAAAGTACTGTAATTTTACGGAAGTGGCTTCGGTATTTTTTGTTTACGGAAATTTGTCCGTATTGCCAGTTTTACGGATGTTTGACTGTAACTTTCCATAAATTCATGGAAATATGTTTCTGCAATTTTAAAGTGTATTTTACTGTGTTTCTTAAAAAAAAAGTGGCATTAATAATCACCATGAATCCTAGAGTTAAAGTGCATGCACAATGGTGCTAAACAAAAAGAAGACAAGACAAGCTAAGGTAATGTAAGTTAAGTGCTGCTTCCTGGTTGTCCACACTTTGCCGCGAAGAGAAGAGCAATACAAACAAGGACTTGTATCGCGCATGGACAAAGGGCCGAACAGTCCAGTAAGTGACAGAAGTGTTCAGGGTAGTGACCACATGGGCGTTTTGGCCGAACTGAGAGCAAAACTGGCATAAGATGCATTTGAATAGCAATAGTCCCCTCCCCCAGGCACTCTATTGGGCATTAGGGCCATTAGGGGGGGGGGGGGCGTGTCCTAGGCTGGGATTAGTTGTTGGGGTCTTTCGGTACGAATAGCACCTAAGTGCCATGAGGTCTGTGATTGGCTGACAGCTTAAGCACCGCCCTAGAAGGGGTTGGGCAGGGTGTGAGGGGTGAGGAGAAGTGAGGGGAATGGACAGTTTTGGTACAAGTTATGCCTAAACACCATGAGGGGGAAGTGGATGTGTGCCCACTCTCCCGCACCCTATGCTTGTACTAGCCTATCTCTACCCTTATGGCACACCCCCTCCCTGTCATAACCCCCTTCTTATGATATACCACTGTCCTGTCTTAAAGCATACCCCTGTAGGCTCTCCAGCCCCCTCCCTTTCCTGATGACATACCCTTCTAGCCTACCCCACTCAATGGCCACACACGTCTTATATTCTCCTTGCTTCATCACAGCTGAAAAAAATCGCACCTGTACTCTGTGCTTCGCGCTAGGGTTTATGAACCTTTAAAGTTATTTATTTCTATAGACTAAAATCTTTTTGTCATAAAGTAACTAATGAAGTACTCTAAAATCAGGATGTCAAATACAAAAGTTGTCTCCTATAAAGTTGATATCTTACCACTGCACAAAACTCACTTACTGACTAACTATCACTGTGGTACAGTGGTTAGAGCTTCTGCCTGACAACTGTAAGGTCGTGGGCTCGAACCCCAGCGAATTCGAAAAATTTTTCAGAATATTAAATAGTCGGTAATAATCTCGATAAATCGTAGTTAATAAGAAAATGTAGTATTTCTGGAAAATGAAGTCCTAGTAGATTAAATAAATTTAATATTTTTGCAGAAAACGGATTGTCTGTAATTTTACGGAGGGTTCTGTTATCAAGAAAAACTGTATGTCCGTTACTTTACGAAGATTTCTGGATAATTTTTGCCAGTACTTTTCCGTAATTTCACGGAAATTTTTTCTAACAGTGTTCAAGTTCCGGCGCTAGTGGCCTTCTCCCACCATGGACTTGTTAATGTCATCAGTTTGGGGAGGGGAGCAAACTGTGTATAAATGCGGCGTTTTTCCAAGAGTGAACCGAGATGCCGAGGCTTAATTAAGTTAAGTATGGGTATTAGAACTAAGATTATGAACTGTTTGAGTAGGATTTATGCCCGTTTGGGGGCACTATTCTCATTTGTAGATATTTAGTCGTTAATTTGACTAGTACCTTAATATTCCCCTTAGGTGAATAGGGTTTTCTTGCATGGAGATGCCATGATATGTTTGGGCGTATATGATGTTGCCCAGAGTAAAAAATATTTTTTTTAGATTGTCGCCATATTGGCTTTTATAAATAATGATTGATAAATTCATAGAAAAGGGGGCATATTTGCTCATAGTCGTAGAAGATTTCTTTGTATTTTGGAGATGTACATTCAGAAATGCCAGAGATTAAATATATGAAATCTGGTGTAAACTAAAATTCTCAAGGTGCCATACAGGTTTTTTTGTAAATTAAATGATTTATTCTAATTGAAGTAGTAGAGTAAAAACTTGTATGAAGGTGCCATATTGGCTTTATAAATTATATCTTATATGTTTATATGTTTAATTAATACTGTCCGCATATTGGCTTTTTGGAGTTTCATATGTATGTATATTAACTGAGTTGGGCCACGACGAAAAAGAAAAGAATTGGCCGTAATTATATTAACACAAACATAAAATGATTAATTATTATTTAATTACTTAATATTTCCCTATGATCGTGGTTTCTGTGGTATCTGAGAGTGGTTACCTAACTGGTGGGCACTTTGGAGCAAAATAGCGTACCGATATATATATATATATGTGTGTGTGTATGTGTGTATGTGTGTTCTAAAACTAATTTATAATGTGTAAATACTGCTCTGTTACACATACTCGATGACATTTAACTTCAATCGTTTAATTTATTGTGGTCGAGTTTGATATGCTGCAAAAAATCTAGGAACATACACGGTTCTTTACAGCATTATATTCTCGTTTCGTTAGCACGCTTGAGTGATATTCTTTGCAATTCATTTGCTCACAGGGATGCAAAAGTTTTATTGGATTTCAACGCGAATCTGGGTTTTGTGTCGTGGACGAACGTAGAAACATAATTCTGTCACTGTCATAATACGCCTACATTCACCACTAACGGGGCCGCGGTGGCCGAATAGTCAGACTATTCGCCTTCCACCAAGACGATTAGGGTTTGATTCCGGGCAGGGTCAGTACCCGGATTTTCGCATGTGGGAATCATGCCGGACGATGCCATTGGTCAACGGATTTTCTCGGGGATCTCCGTTTCCCCACCATTTCGTTCCGGCGCTGCTCAATACACGCCTCATGTCACCCTCTCACCCGCGCTGAAGACCTCGTTGCTAAGCGCTGACCAAAATCTCTCCACCCATTCACCACTAAGTATAAATTATGTGTTTGAAAATCCTTTAATATAATAGTGTTTGGTGGAAATAACATCTCAACAGAATGGTGAGTTGTTCAAACACACTCTAAAACAAACTGGTACAACCACAAATGATGGCTGCATGTTGACAGGATGCGCTGAACTTCACAGTGGAAGAATTATCCTCGCAATAATCACGTATACAGGAAATTATCACAGTAGGAGGGCCAATTATGTCCTGGTACAATTCGGAGCAAAACTGGTATAACCTGCATTTGGTTTGCTCCCCGAAATTGGAGCACGGCCTCTGATTGACTGAGAGGAGTCATAATGGGGAGTGTCCTATTCTGAGTTTGGCTGGCAAAAGGTTTTTATACAAATAGTATCTAAGTGCCATGAGGGCTGGGATTGGTTAGAGGGGAAGTAAGGAAGGGGAGGGAAAGTAGGGGAAATATTTTGTATAAGAAGTGACTCTTATTGTACGAATAGTACCTAAGTGTCATAAGAGGAGAAGAAGGACTGATTCTCCTGGATTAAGGAAGTGTCATGTGATTGGCTTTCCTCTCTTCAAGCCATTCCTCCTCTCTCCCTCTGTACACCATGCTGTGTCCCAGCGATAACCAATATCATTTACACTTCAATGATCTGCTCAAAATTCCCTTAAAAATGTAAAATATCTAAAATAAGACCAATAGCAAAAATAAACAATCCAATAGAATACAAAGACCTGCGACAGATCTACATTTTGCCTGTCAGCTCATAATTTTTTGACAAAGTAATTCACACACAGTTGACTGAATATCTAAATGCGAATGACTTGTGCTACGAACCAGAATCAGGTTTCCGTCTACACCTCAGCACAATGTCCCTTCTGGACATAACAGATGACATTTACACAGCTATGTATAAGTCACGGATTTTGTCGCTTATATTATTTGTCTTTTCGAAAGCCATTGATACAATTAATCATGGAATATTGCTAGATAAATTATGTAGTATACGGTTGTCCACGAGTGTTGTAACTTGGTTTAGAAATTACTTGAATGATCATTTCCAAATGATCGAATTGGTTTCCTGTGATGGAGTAAAGTGTTTAAATGCTAGAGTTCTAAGGTCTGGAGTGCCACAGAGCTCAGTCTTAGGACCGATTCTAATTTCTCTATATGTACATGATATTCCGCAGTGTCTAATTACCTTGCAAGTCATATGTACGCTGATGACACACAATTGTACATTTCGTGTTTGCCAAATGACCTACTCTCTACGACAGAAAAAGTTAATGAAGACCTATAAAGAATTAACAAGTGGTGTGGTGAAAAGTGGTGTAAACAGCTTTAAAATTAACCCGAGCAAAGGCTCTTACATCAAAATTGGAACACTATAATTTAATAAAAAATCCCTGGTCAAAATGGTAAAAATTTTTGGCGTCAAATTTGATCAGAATCTCAAATAAGTAAAGCATATTTCAACGTTGGAGCAAATATGATACTATCGGCTTAATTAAGTAGTATATTTTGGGGAAGTTTTGCAGAAGGGGATGGGGGATAGGAGCAAAGAGCCACTCATGCTGATGTCACCGCTGCCATCATTAATGACGTCATGGCCGCAATTTTGGATAATGTCACCGCCGTCATCTTGGATGCCATCACGACCGCCATATTCGATGATGTCACCGCCACTATATTGGAGGACTTCACTTTCAAAATTTCCAAAAAATTTTCCAAATATTTAAAAAATTCCAAAATTTAAAAATATTTTTAAAAATTCCAAATTTAAAAATAAATAAAATTTTTACCCGCCATCATGTTTCCGGCGTCAATCCTGTCCGCGATACCTGTCATCAATTGTTTTACTTAAATATAGGCACATATTAGGATGCTCCACACACATCGGTTTACACCCCGCACACGCACACACACACGACACCCCCTCATAAACAGCCACCAGACACATATCATTTATCCATATACTTACACCCACACACGAAACACTCCACAATGCAAATACTCGCACAACTGTATTACTCCACACACATCAGTGTACACTCCCCACACACATCCATACACACACCCACACTTATCCCGTACTACTTCATATCCGATTATTGAAACCCAGCATATAACAAGACTACTCATCGTCCTATATAGTATAGAGTTTGAGGTGGCATCCATGTAGCTACCTCACTCCTGTATACCACACTTATAAATCCCAATTATTCGAACCTCAGTTTAAGACCTCAATATTAGAGCATCCCCTCCCTTTACTGTACTATTTTAAATTGTTTACGTATTCTGGCTGTAAGTATACACATGTTTTGAACATCAATTCATGTATTTCAGTTTTTACCCCAAGTACCCAGACGTAATATCTTATCCCATTTACAATCCAACTGAGATACATTAAAATAACACAGTCTATTTTACACAATATTATACGTCTCACTCTTTAGTAATATATATATGTATATATATATATCCTTAAGTAGACTACTATTAACTAAGTACACCGAGATTCACTCGCTGATTCCTAACCTGCATCTGTTATTTCTTTCTTTTATATATTTTGTGTCGGTATGAAGGAACATAAACAGAAAGCTACTCTTCCCGCACGTGCAACAGACACAGGTTCGGAATCAGCGAGCGAATCTCGGTGTACATAGTTAATAGTAGACTTTTAAAGTTTATGTACCTGTGTGCTCGTTTATCGGTATATATATAGCCTCCGAACGTTGCGTTCGTTAACGATGTACTTCTGTTGTCGCCTCTATGGTAAAGTATTTACTACTTGAAGCAGTGTGCGCAGACCATTTATTATATAAAGACACTGAGTTTGGGACTCCTGTGTGCAGTCTGTTATCGTGATATTTTGAAGAGATATGATAATATTTGCCGTGTTGGTTCTCCACAACCTATTTAAAACTATTTCTCTACGCATGTTTCCCACACAACTATGAAACATAAAACTGCAAGGCCTCACATAAAACTGCTGGCACCTCACATAAAACTGCAGTCACCTCACATAAAACTGCTGGCACCTCACGTAAAACTGCATGCACCTTACTTAAAACTGTATGCAACTTACTTAAAACTGCACACACCTCACATAAAAGTGCTGGCTCCTCACATAGAACTGTGGGCACTTCACGTAAAAATGCAAGCACCTCACAAAAATAGCTGGAAAACACATAAAACCGCTGGCACCTCATATAGAACTGCAGGCACCTCACATAGAACTGCAGGCACCTCACATAGAACTGCAAGCACCTCACATAAAACTGCAGGCACCTTACATAAAACTGCAGGCACCTCACACAGATCAGCAGGCACCTCACACAGATAAGCAGGCACCTCACACAGAACTGCAGGCACCTCACATATAACTGCAGGTACCTCAAATAAAACTGCTGACACCTCAAATGAAACTGCCGGCACCTCACGTAAAACTGCTGGCACCTCACATAATACTGCAAGAACTTCACATAAAGCAGCAGGCACATCACATAGAACTGCAGGCACTGCAAGTTGGTGATGGTAGTCTACATATCAAAGAGCAAGAAGATCGGTTGCCATATGCATTGCTGCGGAGGTTGAAGTCGCCTCTCGCGAATGGATGCGTGGTCCCCTGCTTCCTAATACAGTTAGGAGGATTCTGTGTAGTTAGTTCTACTTGTAAATTCTTAGCATGTTGTATGACGTTTAAAAATTTAATCCAGTTTTAATACTCTGAGTGTGCATTTAATGTATAAATGAGGGGAAAAATATATTTTACTATAGAGTGCGAAGTACGGTATTGTGTAAAATAGACTGTATTATCTTTATGTATCTCTTTTGGATTGTAAATGGGACAAGATATTACGTCTGGGTACTTGGGGTAAAAACTGAAATACGTGAATTGATGTTCAAAACATATGTATACTTACAGCCAGGATACGTAAACGATATAAATAGTACAGTGAAGGGAGGGGACGCTCTAATATTGAGGTCTAAAACTGAGGTTAGAATAATTGGGGTTTATAAGTGTGGTATACAGGAGTGAGGTGGCTACACGGATGCCACCTCAAAGCACAATACTGTATAGGACGATGAGTAGTCTTGTTACATGCTGAGTTTCAATAATCGGATATGAAGTAGTATGGGGTTAGTGTGGGTGTGTGTTTATGTGGTGTGTGGGGTGTGTGTGTATAGAGTGTGGTTATGCGGATTAAGTGTGTGTGTGTGGAGGGGAGGACTTTTAGGCTTATATGCATGCATGCGGTTTTCTATATATGAACCAGTCTATGGAACGATAGTATGGGATTTGTCATATTAAGAAGTCATTTAGGTTTTCAACGTGCTTTACGTATGTTAATACTTATTTTATCTTTCAGGTTACTATAAGATTTTTGTCAGTATTCTAATTATTTGTTTAGGCTACACGAAATGGAGCGAGATAAAAGTTTTCACCTGAAATTATGCAACAGTCACTATACTGCAGACTATTAATCAAGCATGTAAAATTAAATAAATTTATTTACAGTTACACAGTGGCCACGACCGATTTCCGAGGTATGTAGAGTTACGTGATGTTTGGTGAAGGATGGATGCTTTTTGATACTACCTGCTTCACAAATATATGCTTGAGTTTTATCATGATAGCTTCGTTGGGTGTATGTTAATTTTAGTTAGTTCATTAGGTTAGCTGGCTTTATTATGTAAAGGGTAATTGAAAAAGTTTGAATCTAGGGCATGTGCTAATTATTTTATGTACAGTACATGATTGCGATTGGAAGATATGTTTAGGTACAAAAAATGGTTCTTCTGAACAGTTGGAAAAACATATTTTTATTTGGCCTCTACGTATTCGTTTGGTTGTGGAGGAGTTTTTTAAAATATATATTACATACGAAAATGTTTTTCGATGGCTCAAAGGGGGAAGAGTACGGGAGGGCATATTTAGTTTTTTGTGAACGTCACGTATATGTATATTATTGTGTTGAAACACATACTTATAACACTCTGTAGATAAGTTGTGATGTTTAACAATTTGCTCTCTGACAGGGATTTGCGCCGCATCCATTAGAGTAGAATCCAAATACCCTCGATCATAGTTCTGTATGTGTAGTGATGACCTTCTTAGTACCTTCTTCTTACTTGATTATGACATGTTATGTACATTTTTGTTTGCCTTTCTACAGCTTTATTTGTTTCATTTTTACAATTAAATATTTCTAATCCCATTGAAAGGTAAATATAAATTTTAAAAAAATTTCGATATAAACTATTTTATTTACAGAAATATTTTTATACGTTTATTATTAACAAAAAAATGTTCCACTTCAATCCTTTTAAGTCTCATTTTTACATATAGCCTACTGTGGGTTAGCATTACAACAATCTTACACATACGATGGGTTGTTGTACCAAAGTCTCGTGGCTTCAGAGTTGGGCACAGAGCAGAGTTTTCTTACAGTTGTAAAGTATGTTAGGGTACATTTTTATGAGTTTTCTGAACTTAGGACAGCCAAACTTCTTGTTTGAGTCGATAATTCTAACACTGTTCGAGCACATGCTATGTAATACAAGTTGATGATCGTTTCCGATGACGAACATAGGGACATCTTCATTTATGATACTACCCCAACACGTCGGATGTCTTATAGTAAGGGACATCATCGGAATCCCACCTGAGTCCGTGTTTTTGGTACATCTGTATACAGGAATGCCTGTTGTGTGATGCGGCTTTTATGATCTCAGGGGCAGGGTGGCTCGAAGGTGAAGACATTCATTGACAGGTCATCGTCACTGTCTGATATCAACACTTGTTTGATGGTTAAAGTGCCTTGTGATTTGAATCCCTGTATGTTGCAATACATATCACTGCCAGAATCTTATTTGATGCTACAAAACCAAACGGCGATGACACTCCTTACACGTCTCTTTCCAGCAGGGTATTGTAGATACTTGAGGTTTGTGGACAGTGGTGTCTTAAACCAACCCTCGCGATGTGGTTTGTCCGGATCTGAAGCACAATCCCTAATCTCTCAACACTAGACAGGCCGTTACAGGTATTCTCGTCTAGATGCAGATATGCCGGTAGCATTTTAACATAGAATTGTATTTAATTTGGAGAATATGCTTGTTAATCCAATACTGGTCGGTCGGAACAATGTGACACTAGATCTGGTGGTTTGCTGAAGACTGATCATGCTGAGCTAGTTTCATGCTGATATATGTAAAGAGTTAAGGAAACGAAAGATAGAGGGTGTAAGGGGTGGGGTACTTACATAGAGCGACGCTATATTGCGACACCATTCTGGCGCTCACCTTAGGAATATGCTGTCTCGTTGGTAGGAGGGGAGAGTCCAAAGTTTAGCATTGCACCATACTGTAAAACATGTTATGTGCTGAATCAGCGAGGAGTTGAATAGAAGAGGGGGGGGGGGGATTTGCTCGCGAGAAAGATTTGAAAGTCGCCTACAGAGTTGCGTCATGTTGCGACACCATTATGACGTAATGTCTAAGGAATGTGGTGACACATTTGATGGGGAGCGAGGGGGAAGTACAAAGGATGTTATTGGATCATACTGCGACACATGTATGTGTTGACTCGAAGAGGAGGGGGAAGTGACATAGGATGACATCATGGTATGTTGGCGAGGAGTGTCACGTGATGAACACGTGATTAGCATGCATGTGGTGACTAGGGAAGAAGGGAAAATACTAAAGGCTGGTGATGATGAGTGTAGGGGGAGTCATCTGCCAGTGACTTGAGTGTAAAGTATGTGGAGGGGGTTCTAATAAAGCTTGTCTAGGCATATAGTTTTGGTTACTTTTTATTTTAATCAAAAAAGTTATATACTATATTAGGTGTGGGAGAAGGTTATGTTGCAATGTGGAATCGAAATTATTTAGGAAGACCCGGAGAAAACATCTACGGTTTAGTTGATTGGATTTATTGGTAATCATTCTGGTATAGCTAGAGGATGTGTTGGGGGATATAAGTAAACTCGTCCAGGTGCGACATAGTAATTTACTTTCACTACTTTGCTAAAAAAAATTTTACATTATGAGATGTGAGTGGGGTGTATTTGTAATATATAATATCGAATATTTTTGGAAGACTCGCAGAATACCCACTGTATTTTATTTGGTTGGATTTTATGGAAACTTTTCTGTGATAATTTGGATAGGAGTCGGGATTGCATTATTAACATGGGAGAGGGTGGGGGAACCTGTCCACATGTGTTACATATATATTTACTTAAGTGAATTTTGCTGAGAAAATCTTTTTACATTATGAGCTGTGAGTGGAGAGAGTTTGGAATGTAAAATATGTAAAAGTTAAGAAGACTCGCAGAAAACCCCATGTAGTTTATTTGATTGGATTTATTGAAAATTGTTCGGGGATAGCTATGATATGAGTCGGGTTCTTGTTATGAGCATGGGGGAGGGTGTAGGGGCCCTTCCAGCTGTGATATCTTTGTTTATTAAAATACATTTTCTCTAAAAATGTTTTTCCATTATAATATATGAGTGGGGTGTGTATGGAATGCAAACTCAATAAATTTTCGGAAAGCCTCGGCGAAACCCCCATACACTTTATTTGATTGGATTTATTGAAAATTGTTCTGGGATAGCTAGGTTTTAACTCAGGTAAAAGTTATTAGCAAGGGGAGGGAGCCTGTCCAGGTGTGTTACATAAATTATTTAACTTATTTTCTCTATAAATATGTTTTTACTTTATGATGTATAAGTGAAGTGTGTTTGGAACGTAAGTTAGAAACATTTTCTGAAGACTCGGAGAAAACACCAATATTTTATTTGATTGGATTTATTGGGAATCTTTCGGGAATAGCTAGGATAGAAGTCGGGTTTAAGTTGTTAGCATGGCGAAGGGAAGAGGGACCTCGTTCAGGTGTGGTATAGTTTATTACTTAAATTAATTTTATTAAATAATGTTTTTACATTACGAGGTGTAAGTGGGATGTGACTCGAATGCGAATTAGAAAATTTTTCGGAAGACTCGGAGCCACTTATTTTAGTTTATTGGATTTATAGCAAATCGTGCGGGAAGAGCTAAGATAGAATTCGGGTTTAAGTTATTAGCATGGGGAATGCGAGGGGGACCTCGTTCAATTATGGTAAACATTTACTCAAATTATTTTGTTTAAAAAATGTTTTTAGATTAGGAAGTATGAGTGGGGGTTGATAGGAATGCAAAATCGAAATTTTTTCGGAAGACTTGAAACCATTCAAGATGGTTGCCTACATTTAAGTAAAAAAATTGACGACAGGCATCGCGGACAAGTTGTTGCAAACCGGCCCATGGCTGGACTATACGTGGGTAAATAAATGAAATAAATAACAAATAAATAAACACAATTTTCATGCAAAATTGACTTTCGAAGTCATTTGATCGTATAAGCACCAAATTAAACTGTGTGGAGATTTATCAATTGGGAGACGTTAGTATTACTTTGGCTATAAAGTAACTATATCTATGTAGCTAAGTACAAAATAGCAGATGATTGAGTTGATCGAAGAACCTGTCGCATTGTAACTAAAAATTGTGGAACGGTTAGTGCCGCATGCGATTGTCAATACATGAATATATGTTCGATTACTGAAACATACGGAAAAGGCAAGGACGTGACTGTCGCATTCTGTTCCTGTAGTTTGGAATGCTATCCTAATTTTCCAACTGCGCTCACAGTTGTAGCTTTATTGAATGTGAAATCAAGTTTATCAGAAGAGAAACCGAGATTTGTAACAATCGGTTTCCAATCGAATCGTCAAAATACCATAACTAAAGACAGTTCGCTTTTCAACCACTGTAACATGAAAAAAAATTTAACTGTATCTAAATAGTGAAATATAAATCACATTCCAATTTCAATATTCATTTCACAAATGTAAATTTTTGCTTGTTTACTAAATGTAAGGAGCATTTCAAGCTGCTCATTAAAGGCGAGACATATTTCCAACCTATTATTACAGCTCAAATATGACACGATAGGTATATTTCATATAACAAAAAGATAATCTCGTTAAGGGACCCGCCTCGTTGCCATAAAATCACACTGCAGCGTGTCTGAAGAAACAGTTTTACACTGAAACTAATACACGTGTGTTCACGCCGTTTCTCTACTAAAAGAACACACACTTCAGACGACTGCCCTTAAGTACTTTCAAGACAACACTCGTATTATAAATCCCCTTTTAGGTAACGTCAAAATGGGTTACAACGGGGTTTTCAGGCTGCTATAGCGGAAAATATACTAGCCGAATACATGTGAAACTACTTTAAGGGTAGTGCATTGGATTTTAGTAAAGTGATTTCGTAAATAAAACAATAGGGTCACCACTTAAAGTCCCATAGGAAATTTGTTTCTTCGCAAAGACTACACGCCTTAAGCATAGAGGCGACGCACCGTTGTATGGCCCATACGACGTCGCCCTTAGCACCATACCTCACTCACACAAACACATGTGCCGCCACGAGGCGGGCCCCTTAAAGTATTGATGTATAACTGTTACATTCGAGTCTCTCAGTGGAGAACATGTTACGCAATGGGTAGGGATTGAACAGATGCTCAGGGTTTATTGTAAAACAACTACCTATTGTACAAATGCCCTACAAGATGAGACAAAAACTTTCATGCCAAAATCAGTACTTTACAGATTATATAATGATGATAAATTTAAAAGCACGCACAAGTGGCTCATACATAATTATTATTTGAATTCGTAGAATGAAGCAAGTAATAAATATGCAGGGATACCGCTTCTTCTCATTATATGCTCAGGTAACTTTACCAGGAGAGAATTTTGTGCAAGTTACGTACAACTATCGTAATTTATCAAAAGGTTGTGTACAGTTGTCCATCATTTACAACGTTGTGTATGTAATATTGGGACTTATATACATTTTCAAATTCATAGCAAAATGCCGAGAATGTATATAAGTGGGTCACAGAGCATTGCGTTGAATACATTGTAGAAAATAGTATCACTTCAGTTGTTACAAGTATGCTGGTGCTATTTGACATGTCTCAAACTTATGAAACAGTACTGTTCGGTTACAGGGGAATATGTTTTAAGCCTATGACTTACTACTGCAGATTCACGTATGTGATGACAGCGAAAATTGGATGTATAACTTAGATAATTATTTGGGTATTTGCTATGGAGTAAGTGTAGAGTGCCATCTCGCCAACTGTCCTCTCAACCATTTACATCCGGATATGAAGTTACTGTTTATGTTAATTAACTTGCTACACCTCAATTTTAATTAAGTGCTGTGTGAGAGGCGTTCTAGTAACCAAATTGATTAAAAACTTATACGACCAGAATGTGGTACATTCGTAAGTTAGTTTGAAGTCTGAGATGGTAATATACATATAAATTGTCAAGCAGACAACACATTTGATATAATGTGTTGTTAATGGGGGTGTGAAGTAGCAAATGCGAAATATTAAGGGTGATGGAGTTAAATGAAAGTTCTACTTTTAATTAATGCTTGTACATAAGTAACTACATGTTACAGTGAAATAATAATTATAATAAATTTGCTTACTACTTGTGTGTGTAGGAAAACATAGCAGTACTTACTACCGAAACTTAGAGTAGTTCGAGTTGCATGCTAAGGAGTTAATAGTTACTGGATACGTCATTCACTGTCAACCTATACATACATTTCTGTGGCGACTGCCAGCATAAACTTTCATCCAGCGAATCCATATGTGAGTGTCAAACCTAGCAGGAGCAGAGTTGAATACGCATACACTTATCGGTCTCCGGGCATTTTATACGTCACTTTGCAGAATTGTACGACGGGATATGCCACATTAATAAAACCACCTATACTTAAGGGTATGAGCATGAAGACGATATTATCCCTTGTGGTGACGTAAATAAACGTTCTATTTACTACATGTTGGACTGAACTCCTCCTGATATTTGTATTTTGGACACCGACTAAGAGCATTTCAAGGACTTAAACCCTGAGCAAGCGAGCACCAGTGTTCTTCATAGCCCACAGAGTGAGTCGCTGTGCATCACGTCGCCATGCATCGTGTCGCCTTGTAGCAAAACGCCTCGCATTACAGAGATGAAGATATTCATGTACAAACGTGTTTCTGAAAAAAATTGTAAATAAATGTTTTTGTAAAATACTCAGTAATCAATAGCAGAGTTTACCTAAGTAAAGCTTTTACGTTATTTCTAAAAAAATTATGGAACACTTCCAGTTCAGGTGTCTGTAAGCACATTAGTATTGACGTTACCAACGGAATGTCAATTACATCCCCCTTACAATCACACATTTCCGAAGTCCCTGACTGTAACTCTCATTTACACAGGAATTGTCTAGAGAATACTGTTAGATGAAACATCAGAAGTCATGTATTTCTTTTCATGCCACATTACTTTGTCTTTCCATCTGCCGCCTTACAGTGTTCTATGAGAGACGAGTGATACATGTATCTCGCAGCGTTGTGTTTTTGGTACAGCAAGTTGTAGCAACTGCAAGTATAATCTCGATACATATACACACAACTACATACTAATTTTTAATGGCGAGTACATGAACGATTGAATGTACAAGTGAATAATATGTAGTCATTGAATGTATGTATGAGTTCTTTAGGTATTTTTTACAGGGTTTGGATATCTTCAACTTAAAGTCATACTGTGTATTTACACAGGTAAGTAAATAAAATGTATGAATGAGAAGATTAAACTGAAATGAAATGTGCGTAAGTACAGTTAAAGGAATGCATGAGCGAGTGCATGTGTGCAT
Organism: Medauroidea extradentata; assembly: GCA_003012365.1. NCBI lineage: Eukaryota > Metazoa > Arthropoda > Insecta > Phasmatodea > Phasmatidae > Medauroidea > Medauroidea extradentata. The sequence continues at coordinate 40,432 of PNEQ01124536.1, read as the reverse complement.
GTATGTAACATTGCATGTTAACTGTAATTGCATATGTGTGTGTCTGTGTATGTAATTTTATGAAGAGATACATATTTAAATATAGTGAGATTTTATGTGTGTGTCTGTTGCTTGGAGAATATTTTTTCTCTGGAAAAATATGTTTCTCCAGTGGGGATTTGGCAATGCTTGTACATTGTGTGAGGTGGTAGTCTTGTTAGATATTGCTGGTGAAGGCTTACCGCCCACATCACTCACTTACATTCTCTTGGATAGCACATTTCATAATAGTCTCGAGGACGCTCGCATAAGTAATGACCGAGTTGAGACAGTCACGAACTTGTGCACTTTCCTGAACTGGTTTAGTGAAACATTCTTGGCTTCAGTCTTGCAGCAATACCACCAGCATAAAGTTTGTGTCCCTGAATGGTACATTTATTAAAGGCGGATACTGGTGGAGGAAACCACCATCAAGTCATTTAATTTCTCTCCAAAGTTATATGTACTTCTCGAGCAAAATATTTTATTAAGATTTAATTCAAGCACTTGCAAATAACGAAATGGAATTTTCTGGGCGCAGTAGCTGGTTAGCTTTATAGATCCTCCTACAACTGGACGTGCATCTATATTGGCTTAAGTATAGGCTGTTCAAAGTAGGCACTGAGCACACCAAAGTTCCTGTGTTTATTGGCAACATGAAATCTTACGTCAATGTAGACTGTCCTACCGACTGTTGCTTTTTGTACAGCATGGTCGCGAGTTTGTACCCCGCCTCACATCATGCTAGCAGACACTCTTACTGTCTTGATCCTAGGACAGTTCTATAAGACAGTTAGCATGACTGTCCCAATGATGCTATATCAGGCGAAGTATTTCAAAGAGATGAATAATATTCTTGTCAATATGTCTGCTTACGTTAAAAAAGACACAAATATAACTGTCGAAATGTGCACTAACCCAGTGAATACTTTCATTGTCTCACTTCACTTATCTTCTGTGTGAAGAGACCATCACGTAAATGTTTTGGCACTTCGTGCTAGTGGACGTACCACTCACTTATATTTTGTAAGTATAAAATCTAGCTTGTCTTATCCACAGTCAATTGACTAAACTTAGAGGAAAAATTTTGATTTGCATGTGCTGCCTTCAATAATTATCAAACAAAGACAGGCTCGCTGCACACACTGATCAGTGTAAACACCACTTTTATGAACGAGCCACATAATCCGGCCGGGAAGAGAGGTGGCTCGAATACACTAATTTTTCCAAGCAGTAAAGAATGAGATTCATGGCGTATTGCGACACAGAAATGTTTTGCAGCCCACAGCTGCATGCATGTCACAAGATGTCAGTTCTAGACGAAGGTGATGAATAAATTCATACAGCATGCTTCGTCTGTTTTGTTAGTGTTTAGTTATAATGATAGCAAGACATAGTATCATGGGTAATGATTGTATGGAGCACCTAGTGGTTAAAGTAGTCGAGCTGACAAATTAATGACCACCAGACTGGTGAACTTAGGTGATATATGCCCGCAAGTATAATTAACAGTTCAATCGTGCAGAAATTCAGCTTGTAGCTGTTTTTCACAAAATGCAAAATTATTAAGGTCAATCTCTCATGCACTTACTGACCACCTATTGTATTCTACAGGCAGAGGGTAATGTAGTTGTGGAAAATCCAGGTGCTATTAAATTGATTGAGAACAAACTGGAAAATCAATTAATTTTGATTGGGCGCAAAGGAAGGGAGTGTTTACTAATGACCATGTGCTGTCTATTGAAACTCTAAGAGAGAAATTTTCACCTCATTGGGAGGAATTCTACAATGTAATGCGAGGTGAGGGAATGTGCAAGAGCGATTACATGCATACTCAGGCTTCATGGAATGTGTTCCACTGTGTTCTGTTATGGAGTTTGCCTCACAGTATTAGCATGAAGATACATGCTTGTTGGCAGGCATTTTTGAGGATTTAAGGACATTATGCTTGGAGGCATATGGTGTGAGCACTACATTTTATGCGAGAGCTCCTGCTGTACCATGATATCGTCTCCTTTTCAAAGACGCAAGTGTTCTTGGAGCCGTTAAACAATACTTATAAGTACGTTTTTGTTGAACATGGTGCTCGAGGCAGTATTACTCAAGTGTATAAAATGCATGTAACTGCTAACTATATTTACATGGATGCAGAATAGGACCCTTCTCTCCCATCATCATTCATCTGCTACTTCGACATCAATGGTACGTACAGTCATACAATGATGTTGAAGCTTCCTGTTTGAAATGTTCAGTGTGCTGCAGCGAATTAATTTTATTACTGGAATTTTGCTAGCATCAACACACAAGGGGAATCATGTTTTATTTGCGGAGGTTGATTTTCTGTTCCTTGAAGAAATGTCACAGTGCATTAACCAATCTGCCTCCCGCACCAATCAATAGTATACCACCAAATAGTTCGACAGAAAACCTCTGGCACACTTTAGAACCGTGTAACATTGTATACAGACAAACACTGAAGCACTACCTGTAGTACAGCGCTATTCTTCAATACGTTCACCACATATTGCGTTTTGACCAGAGTACATGGATTGCCTCTTACGTTAGCTTTAACCTAGACAAACATGCTCAAGCAGCGAATGTATTTTAAAATAGAATCTTAAACTAATAAATAATTCAGTTTACAGTAAAAATCTTCAGAAAGTCCATAGGGAATGCGATATTCGTTTAATTTAATGGTACATACGACAAAATATATGGCGTGGCAAAACAAATTGGCCATCCGATGGTGAAAGAGGGACAAATCCTCGCTCATGAACTTGATTTAATCGAGATGGAGACGCTCGTCATCACTTTAAAAAGAACATTTGTACACCATTGTTGCAGTCCTCGACCCTTACAAATTACGCTTTCAAAATATTCCCTAAAATTTTATGCAATAATATTTCCTTCGCCCTCCTTATACCTGTAGTATTGCGATACCGACTGGTTAATTTACGAGGTACACTGTTGCCATGTGAATGGGAATTGAATTTGTAACGCTAAATGTGTGAATTGTAATGTACTGAACACACTCATATTTAATGAGTATCTGAACTGCCTAGCATAAAATTCGTGGATCTGGGTCACCCAATATCATTTATGGTCGCATGATCATGTTCAAAATACAAAATACGTACCTAAAATAGCATTGTCGAAACGTGATGATAAGTTCTACATAAAAACTTATGAAATCACGACTTTGCTTTGGGGTTATTTTCTACACCGAGGTTGTCTATCTACCTCTTTCAACTGAGGTTGTCTGTATCTCTACATTGCATCAGTTGAAGTGTCTATGGCAACTCTGCAGCTTTCCTGACTTCCAATTGAGCATCCATGCTTAGTGTGTTACTGGTCTACTTGTACTACATCACCCATGTTCAACTTATAATGGGGTATCAATATCTAACCTCTGACTCAACAACCACAGCTAAGACTTGGCCCGCATCTGTGTGTAGTGATGCATACTATAAATGTGCGTGCATGCATCAAAGTCAATGCTGTTACTTACATATGTTGTTGCACACTAACAATGTAAACTACATGTGCAACAATGTGTTCAACTACATGTTCACATCAAAGTGAATACTGTAATATGTATTACTAACACACAGTGCAGCGATGATCTGTAATAGACAATGGGAGAATATGGCTGTGGATGTATTGCAAGAATATGTTTTAAGGGTGCGATTGGGAAAATAATCATGATTTTTAAATGATATACGTAAGTTTAGTATTTCGTTGTTCCTTGCCATTTTTCTTAAGAAATATTTAATTACAAAATAAATACAGTGAATAATATTATGTATATATTTTACATAAACCTGAAAAAAATTGAGTGTAGTGTTGGAGGATAGAGAAGCATCTACTTTCTTTAGGAGACAGCAACCAAATGACAAGGAATCACACTTCGAGCAATGTTGTTGCTATTTGAGTGAGTGGTGTGGGACGCCGGTTTATACTGGTGACTGAACCAGTTTGCAGATAGTCAAGTGTTGGCCATTCTGAGAAGAAGACATGTTGTTGCAGGTAAGCCAGCAGTGGAAGGAAGAGAGGGGTAGTACAAACCTGTGAAGAGGAGAGGGGGCAGAAAGAGGATTCGTTGGGAAATAAGTATGTGTCAAGATGAAGAACATAGGTTGGGAGGAGATAGAGAGAGGCTACGCTACAAGCCTGTGCTAACATTAAGGATGTGTGTGGAGAAGTGGTAGAGACTAAAGTTATGCTACAAGCCTCTGGTATGCATTAATGACACGCGAGGAGTGTGAGAATGCCAGATGGGCTCTGGAGAGTGGGGTAGAGAGAGACTATGCTACAAGAATGTATTAAGCATTAAGGATAGGTGAAGAGAGGGGAAAGCAAATCATACTTCCTCCCTCAAGAGAAACCGGCCCTACAACTTCCTCTCATGTTGCTTAGGTACTATTAGTACCAAAATGTCACTACACCTACCAAAATCAGTTCCACTAATTCACTTCCTTGCCCTTTCTTACTTACCCTCCCATACTTCATCGCAAGCCAATCACAGCCCTAGTCGCAATAAGTAACTGTTCGTACCAAAGCCCTTCCCAGTCAACCACAGAACAGGACACATCCACCTCATTACTCCTCTCTACCAATCAGAGGCCTTGCCACACCTTCAGGGGTGGGGCCTATGTTAACCAAATGCAGGTTTTTGCCGATTTTGCACTGAATTTCGTGGGACATACAATGTACCCTTACTATTCATTTAGTTATAATCATTAGTGTGGTTTGTCTTACAAATGATAACGTTAAATTCTTCATGTCATCATGTAACACTGCCGACTAACTGGCTGTAAAGCAACTCTACGGTATGCTAGCATTTTCTTTTTTTGGCGAAACATGAAGCATGTTCCCCCTTTAAAAACAATAAAAAATTAATAAATTTTATATAGTGATTTTAAATCACTCTCAAATCACCACACACATTAGAAATACGTTTGTGGAACCCTCTTGCATAGCTGAAAAAAAATCTTTCCACCCAACGGTATCTAAGATGTACTAATTACATATTTATTGACCTAATCAAGTGTCCTGCAATTTACTTAGCAGCAGAGCTTCACTATTACATTTACAGGGTAACGCATTATAAACCAAAAATTACCGCAGGATAACAGAAACACTGCAGAACAGTCAAACTTCTTGCTCGTGGTATGGATGAGACACGAAGTGGACACGTCGGTGTTGTCCTTATTGCTCCTATTTTTTTACCCTGAAAGGCACAAAACACTTCAAGGGAGGCGGCACATTAAAGATTCCTTTGTGACAGGTGGCTGGAAACAATGCGATTACGTGCATTTCCTGACTTGAAGACTGTTGTTGTGTTGTGTGTCAGAGAATTAATGACATAAAGCAATGCGATAACAGTCCAACCACACATACGAATACCTATTATGAAACGTCTTGTGAACTCATTCACTTCCAGTATATCGGGTAAAACAGTAATCACACATTAGTACGTCATACGTTCTTAAGCCACAGTAACACTATGCGTATTACATTTTCGAAGCAAAGAAAATAATTTTGTTACTGTTCACAAGCCAATTACAGTACCAGTTTACTGTTTGGTATAATGCACGAAGTTCAGGCGATTTGCCACGTTTGTCAAATGGATAAATTGTATATATAATATACAAATTTATTATATATTAATATATATTATATTATATATGTACACATACATACATTCGCGTTAGTAGTTTCGTTGGACTAAATTAAATCATTAATTTTGGGGTATTTTCTTAATTCAAGCTGTGTGGAAAGTAAAATATGTTAATAGCACCACTTAGCCAATGGATTAGTCGCCTATATAACTTAAGTGTTAACCTATTATGGTAATAATTAGGTTGATATTTGGGTATACCTAATGCATTGCTTTATAGAGGCGTGAAGTGTGTTTATGGATTGGTTACATGTACAGTTTTCTGAACTTCGTGTGTTATATGAAGTCGAACATATAGTTTCAAATTAAATATACAAGATAAACTATTTTTAAAAATTACTTGTCTGAAACCAATAGCAATTCTGAAGAACATAGGCACTGCTGTAATTTTAAACATTAAATTACCTTACCAATATGAATGCTTATTGAATTAAAAACTACTTAGAACATTTTTGCCACGTCTTTTTAATAAATTATACTTGTTTAGAACAGTTATATAAAACGAATGAAAACTATCAACATAACAAAGCACACTTGTATATATATATATTGTTATAATGTCCTTAGTTTAAAGTTAAAAAGTGTGGAAGAAGCTACAAATGTCCTTTTAAAAATACAAATCCTATACTTACTCTTACGTCATGCTTGCATTATACACAAAGCAATCGATATAATTTAACAGCACAATAAACTCTTTACACAAATACATGAAATCAAATCTGTAATACATTCAGTCAAAAATATCTCAACTGAGGCGAAATTCGACAAAATCTACTATATACATTTATATATATTTCTTACGATATTATTTTCGTGCATTCATTAGGATTAAAACCCAACTGGCCGAATTATATATACGCTCATTAAAGCATGAGCGTAGTAAATTCAGAAAAGTACGTGTCTAAATTTCCCCTCAGTTATGCAAATAAAGAAACTAGATACAATTAATACACTAGAAAATGATTTGTTGCTTAGTGAGAGCCAGCAAACAAACAAATTTATCTGAAATCTGAAAAGAAACAAAATTGTATGCGAAACACACTGAAACACTGAGTTGTACAAACCCTGCTATGAAAACACAAGATTTACAAGATGCTAAATACCTGTCACAGTTTGATATTTTGTGCAACTGGTAAATGAATGTAATTACAATTAATTTTGAACCACACCTCACTACTATAAAATCAAAATATGCATAGATATAAACATTCGTTGAACTTCAAACATTCAATAATAAAGCATTGTAAATAGCAGTGACTAGACAGCAGGAAGTGTCTTTCTCTTATTTTTACTGTTCATATACACATTTGCAAATTAGTAACTACAACTTAAGTGAACTAGATGTATTTAAATGCGTAGAAGCAAAATTTTATTAGTTTTTAATAAGACAAACACACTAGCTCTAAAGTGCAAAACAAATAAACACTTTAGCGTTTTATTTTAGAAACTAAAAATTTAATTAACTTGCATGATGTAACTGTATGTCTATTTAAACTACTTTTTTTTGTAAAAGCGAAGACGTATACAAATAGTACTGTATAACATTTGGCCCATTTTGGTTGCAAAAATCTAATTTTATTTAAAACAGCGTATTTTTTAGCTTTTAAACTACAAACTTACAAACTTGTTCTTTTCTTATATCATGTACTTATTACAAGTGATGCTAGGCAAAATACTTTTATTTTATTTAATTTATAACTACATACGAAACTGATTTTTTAACGTATCAATTGAAAGTACATTCCGAGGTAGGCGAATAATTTAACGTTAAACAAACAATGAATTAAAACAACTACAGGAGTAAAGCTTTCGAGCTGACCTACACAAGTTCACGATGGGAAAGTAGACGGTCCAATTTACAGGCATAATAAGCGTCACTTAAAACTGCTGCGAGATACGATCTAATGAATGTAATGTAAATATTGTAATAGAACTATATTAAAGATTAAATATTACTATATTCACTGTTAAAATAAATAGAAGGTCACTCTTAGGCCTAGCTGTTAAGTCTTACCCGGATACAAATAACATCAAAGAGTTTTAAGTTATTTACAAATATTTTATCCTAGCACTTTACTGTAGTGTGTGCTTTAGAGCAATTGGTACAAAATTTTGAAAGCATTGAGCTTTGTTAAGAAGCAGTCTTGATATTTCTGTGATAAAATGTAAAGTTACTGCTGCCGTCGTACATTAGGAACACGATGTGTTTAGAAGAGACGGCACACGCAGTTATTTGTATTTTTGATAAAATGTAATGAAAAACTTTTCTGCTGCTTCATGAAATCGCGACGTCATGGAAATACGTAAGCCAGCTGTGAATCCAATGAATAAACTACTCCAGTGTATTTTTTTTCTCTATTTTGCAACTACATATAAAAGTTTTTTATGTACAGCTATCGCAAAAGCCGTTTTTAGTTGAACTAAATTAAGCAGTGATTTTTTTTCTCTTTAATTTTAACAAATCCAGAAGTAACTTATTGAGAAGTCTCATTGCTTGGCGGGGCTTTAAACATTAAACAAAATTTACTATTTTACTTCAGCAGTAAATTTGTTTGATTGTTATGAACGAGAAAAACGGGCGAGGTGCTAACCATTGAGTTTTGTTTTACGTACGTTGGTACACGTGTGAATTCCACCACAGTGGCATCTCAATGTGTTGGGCCAAACAAAAATAATACATAAAGAGAATTAATGCAGTCACTAAAATTTTTTTGACTTATCTAACGAGCGTAACAATGATGCAATGGACGGCGAAGAAGATAGAAACGAATACTTTCCGAGGACCTCACTACGTAATATCCCATCCCAGACGTTAAAGATCGTTGTATCAATGGTAAAGTTGAAACAATACATGCAACTAGCCACACTTATAATAGCGAAGGAAAGATTACATGTATCGTCACGCCTACACTTCGTAATGACTTTGCACAAACAGTAGACATCAGTAACATTCCTGACGGTGGCGATTCAGAATCTAAGACAGCCAGTTTATCTATGGATAGTACAGACAAAGTAATCGAGCCTTTGCGATCAGACATGTGTAAATTTATGCAGCAGATTCAGCGTTAAGCTAGCTGAGTGAATAATCAACAAATTAGATTAACATTCTTCACTTCTTGAACGCCGTTTTGATGCGCAGGATACAAATATAGAGAGTGTCCCACAATAATTATAAAGCCAGTCAAAACAATTTCAGAATTTCATAATGAACTGTGTCCAATAAAACTTATGACAGTTAAAATGCAAACTTCATTATCAGAATAACATACCAATTTCCACAACTTGCAGGTAGCACAAAAGAGTCACATTAATGCAGTAGAACTGAAAGATAGTTTCCAACAGCTAGACATGCAAGTTGATTCTAGATTGACAGCAGCTAATAAAATTTTTGGTCATGTAAACCATGTTATAAAACTGGTGCCACGCTTCACTAAAGTTGGTTTCAGGTATTTAACACAATGAATCTACATTTGGCACACAACTTACAAACTTAGAAACACATGTAGGACAGGTAGAAAACAACGCACCTGTATACAGGAGTAACAAAAGTTCACAACCAAACAACCAGAACGATTGGCACATAGAAAACCTCGAACACAAACTGAACAAAAACATATCAAATCGTGTAACCGCCGCTGTTACTGAGTATTTCAAGGTTACGAGGTCACACGCCACACCATTGTTCGCGAGATGGACACGAGAGCTCAGTGCAAGGAGGTGCTAGGCGCACTTTCACCCGTCCAGCTCCAGTTTACACTGTACTACCTACACTCTACACAAATTTAGCTACTCTTGCTGCGTCATCCAGCCAAGAACTGACCTGAAGGAATACCAGCTTTAACTGGTTGCTCAGATGAAAATTCAGTTACATTTTTTAAAATGCATGGCAGAGTACGCTAAATTTTCGGTCTTTAGGATAAACACTAACTCAGATGCCTTGTTTGGATTTTAAAATCAATCTCATTCTTGTGGTGGGTGGCAGATTGGGACCAAATCAACAACTTTTTGAATTCAAACAGGAAATTTTCCGTCAGTACTGGAATCCTCGAATCTAGGGAAACCTGAGGACAAGGCTCCATGTGGATTTGTATGACCAAAATAAGGGTTAAGCAGTTGGAAAAACATTTCAGTAAAATATATGAATTGAGCAGTCACCTGAATGCTCCTGTGGATGATAAACAGTTTGCAGAAGTAATTATATTGCAACTTCCATTCCAATATCAAGAGAAATGGGCCGATAGTCCTTTTACAAATTTGACAGATCTTCATCATCAGCTTTGAGACTGTATCAACCAGAACCCCGAAGGTCAACACACAACATTGATTCGGACAGACCTGCACCGAACCGCAGTCCTCTATTGTACCAGCCTCGTCAAGCAGAAATATTTTGGGAACAATAATTCTCAACAAACAAATACAAGACTTCAAAGTACGTGCACTACAATGTCACAATGACATGACAGATAGCGAAAATACACATGGTACTCACAAATCACGCAGTACGAGAGACATTTATCAGAGTAATTCAAGTGGAAGTAGTCAACAGTTCCAACCTGGCTACCAACAAAATCAAAGAAGAATCAAATAGTATCCTAAGAAGCGTGACACTAGGGACGCTGCGCCTAATGCCTAAATAGGCACAGAAAGTACTGTGCATGTGTATGTAAGAGAAACTGGCCACTCATATAGCAGATCACCCACTACAACTCTGTCTAATAGTCATACAGTATGGCAAGTAGCTCAGTAAACACTACCACAAACAGTGCTTGGACCACAATACATACCTGTATCTAGTAACAGGAACACACATTTTAAAGCATCAAGTCCAGGAATTTCTCCCCAGACTGTTGATCAGTCGCAATCTGCTGTTCAGTTTGTAACCCATACTAGTAATGGATTCTTATTAAGGAATACATCTTGAAACCGTAATGCATTTTCTTACCCACATTTAAATTACAGGTGTAAGAAACAGGATTCACCCAATGTTGGTGAGCAAGCTGCCAATGTGTATACCAGAAGAGGATCCCAGCAAGTTAAAACAAGAAATGATCAGTTTAGTTGAGTTTTGTCTTATATATAGAAGCTGAAACTCGACGAAGACATCACAAGTTTAGAAAGAAGTGCAATTTTGGTGTAGGTGACTTAGTTTTACAGCATTCAAATCCTGTCAGTTCCTTCTGGGAGACAGTAGCAAAGAATATATTTCAAGTTTTTCCAGGTCATTTCTGAATAAAACCCATTGTGCAAACCTACTCTTACGACTTAGAACATCTGGATGGAAGACCTGCTCGAAAATTTAACTTAACACAACTGAAACAATATATGAAGCTGTGAAGCATTGTGTACAGCTACAGTGAACAAAAACAGCTGAGGTAACAGATGCCGGAATTTTATTTTAGGTAGCGTATTGGATAGGTGAAATGATAACATGACTGGTAGTTAAAAATGTTTACAAAGGGTCATAATTTCATAAGTTTTGAATGTTTATGTGTGAGATATCCTAACTTGTGTTCAGCTACTTTTATACTATATTATTTATGCGAATTACAGGGACCCTATATGATAACAGACCTAAGACACCACTATAGTGATTCGCCTCGTCGTTTTTATTTTTTCAGCTGAAGAATTAACTGTTTATCTCACAAATGATGCATCCTGTGTGACAGCCAACCACTTTGTAGAAGAAGAGAATATAGATCCAAGCCTATATAATTTATTAGCAGCTGGGATCAATAGAAGATATATTTACATCTAATATGGTACATTTGTACAGGAAGTGTATGTGATCTGCTGTACGCGTGCACTGCACACTTTATTCCATCCAGAAATAAATACCTATGTAGTAAAAATAAAATGCACTACAAACACTTGTATCACTTGTCAACTCAATTAAGAAACAGTCTATGCACGCGAAACACCAGCACCTGTAAGAACAAAATCATTTCTGTTACTCACCAGATAGCGTCATCCCATTATTAATGGATTGGGCAAAACAATGTCCCTGTTTGTGTAGTTATTATTTGGACATTGATTTCTTGCTGACATCTGTTTCCTTAGAAGGGAAACAAATTGCACTGATTTCTTATTTTCAAGTATTTATTTACATGCACTTACAGGCTGCAATATGTAAATCATCTGAAAAGTAATAATTGGTTTTTAATTACTAAAGTAGATTTTCTTCAACAAGATACATTACATGCTAGTTGTCCAAGGTTGACTTATGTGTTTCTTTCTCTTCTCTTCGAGTTATACCTATGAAGGTGTGATTTGTAATTGTTGTTGTGTTTAGAGTGTACACATAATTGAGGTCGTTCTGATTTATGATTTCATGAAACATTGATTAGGTAGTGGGGCACAGCTTTGTCTCAAAACATGTCATTCCCTTCTTTAATTGTTGATTAGGGTCTTCTGAAAAACCTTAAGTGATATTGTTGTTCAGTTTAATTGTGATGTATCCAAAGAATAAAATTTTATATCTCCCAAATCTTACCCAATCTCTTGGGTATACAAACTATTAATTTTCTGTTTAAAACTACAACAAACCAATAAAGAAAAATGAAGTTGGAGCGCGTTCACGTCGAAATACATTAATGCAGTTTTAATGATTATATTATGAAAGAACAACTAACAAGCTCAAGTAAAAGTACGAGATAACGTTTTATGAGTGAATTTTTAAGCAACTTTTTGTTTTTCATGCACGAAAGACGTTTCTTATAGACAGCGTTTACTGTCTCAAACTCATAGGCGGTAACAAACTTTTATATTATGTTCCGTATGAATGGAACGTTATTTTTTAAAGGCTTTCAAAAGTTTTTTTTATTGCGTGTGTGTGGTATGAACATTTAACTGGAAGGTTTCAGGACCGTAAAATTGAATGCAACTGCACTGTGCAAGGCAAGAATCACTGGCCAATTCCTTAATTTCTTGGAATGTTTCTGCTTATCTACGTAGCTGTGTATGGCTACTACACAAAGTCCAAGAAGTTGTTACCGGGTTTTGTATGCAGACAAAGCTGCCACAATTATTTCCGAAGGATATTTGAACTGTGTACTGAAATAATTTTTTATTATTTGTTGTTTCAGATACCATGCTTAGGCACTTCCTAATACTGACATTACTATGATCCAAAACTATGCAAACTTAGATTATTGTAATTCTACTAACATTTCACATAGTACAAAGCTTTGTTGTCAAACCTAATGTTACTAAGTTGTTTTGTTATCGGCCATCTGTTCTATGTTATCGGCCACCTGTTCTATTGTGAACGAAACCACTTATTTTAACAGAGGTGCTTTTCCTCCTATTCACACACTGTTCATAGTAGAAACAACAGAACAGATTGTCTGTAATACTAATACTATATAGGTTACTATATATAATTGCTACGATAAATAAAAGCTCACTCTTGGACCTAGTTACAATGTAAGCCTCACCTGAATGCAAATAAAATAATTAATTTCAGTTTCTAATTGAACTTAGGTAAGTTGCATATATTAATTTTTTTGCTTCTACTTTGTTGTTAAAATAATATTTTATGTTTGCTCCAATTTAGCATTATGTAATATCACAAAAATTGTTTAAAGATTTCTACTCCTAGAAATATTTTATCGTAGGACTTAAATGTTGTGGGTGCTTTTGAGAAATCGGTACAGATTTATAAAGTCTTGAGCTTCGTTAAAAAGCTTCTCTCCCAGATTTTTTTCTTGAATCATCTGTAATAAAAATGGAATATTACGGCTGCCGTCCTACATTAGGAACACGATAGAGGAACATGTTTAGAATAGGTGTTAACAGGTACGTCGGCATGTAAAGAGCAGGCCGCATGCGTAGTTATTTATATTTTTGGTGAAATTTCAAGTAAGTCTTTCCTGCTGCGTCATGACGTCGCTGACGTGGTAGAAATACTTAAGCCAGCTATCAGTCAAATGAATGAACTTATCCCGTATATTTTTTCTCTCTTTTGAATGAAAGTCTTAAGTTTTTTATATATATATATATCCGTCACATAAGCCATATTTGTTGAACTAGAAGAAGTAACCCAAGGGTAACTTAAGTTTTTTTCGGTGCTTTGAACCTGAAACAAAAATGTACTACTTTACTTCAGCAGTAAATTTCTTCGGCTGTTATGAACGAGAGAACTGGGAGAGGCCAGGGTCTATAAAACCATTGAGTTTCGTCTCGCACAAATTTTCTTATCAGTTTCAACACATAAAAAATTTTGTGTAGTTAAAATTTCATGCCTCATCTATCTAATTAATTTTTTTAATGGGAACTATTTTACAGACGTAAGTACCTTCAAACTGTGAATTCCATCACAATATCGCATGCAGTAAGTTTACGTAAGTTTTTTAACGTCAAAAATTTTAATTTTCTTATTTAGCGTCAATTTTCTCAAACATAATCCTTAACTGTATGTTTCAATGAAAATACTGAAGTTGCGTTTTGCAAACATCCAACGTTGACTTAAGTTTGAAACAGGTGTTTATAAACTTTGTATTTCATCACTCATGTAATTAGCTGTTATTGTTTCATTGACCAAAACATATGTATTGTAGTGTTAATTAAGTGTAATTTCCGATAATTTTTGTAACATTACATTACATTGCTATACATTATTTCAATTAATAATCGACACGTATTTATGTAACTTCCAAATATTTCGCTTGGTATTAGAGTGAAATTTTATAAATATTTTGATGATAACATGTGTTTAAGCGCATTGTAGCTACTACTTTGAGTATAGATGCGAAAATACATATACAGGATGTTCGCTAATTTATATTACAAATTTCAAGGGCTAGTAAAGGGGACTGAGTTAACATTATTTTTAATTGAAAACCATGTCCGGAAACGTACAGTTTTCATTCTATAGCCAATACAATGTGTCGGATGTGCCGGTGTTGGTTTGCATCTGGATATGCAGTGTGACGTCAGAAGAGAACCATGTCAAATTAAGTGTGACGTAAAATACTTAATTAAGTGTCGCCATTACCAGAAGAAATTAAAATTCACGTGGTAACAATACCAACGTAACAAAATAAAACTTTCCCTTAACACGCTAACACTTGTGCCGACAGTGGGAAAAACACATTTCTGTCTGTCTTATGCATAGGATATGTCCCATACGAAACTGCTCACTACAACAGAGGCTCGATGTGACGACCAGCAACATTGTGCACGTCATCCAAGAACAGAGGTAATAAGTCCTATAGGAAGATCAAGTAAACACCACCTGTAAATGTGGTTGGAAGAAGGTACTGCCCGATCACTTGACCGTGTAGAATGCCTGCCTACACATTGATTGAAAATCTGTGTTGGAATCCCCTGTCATGCGTCTTATGCGAATTTTTGTCTGCCCAGACATGACTGTTTCAAGAACTGACTCCCTCGTGAATTTACATTCAACGGTGAACAGAAATCTTCGTGGAAAGTGGGGCTCATCAATGCAGCGGTGTAGGAGACATGTACAGAAGTTAACACCTGGTACGAAATCGGCTGGTTGCAACGCCTGTACCTTTTGGGGGTGGTAGTTGTTGCTCGAGCAGAACCTTCTACACTACGCTGTTGGAAACATCCAACGCACGCGCAATTGCTCGCGTACTTGTTGACGGGCCCTGCTCAATGTAGTGCTGTACAGACTCTTCCAATTCGGCCCCACAGTCCTTCCTCTCGATGGTGAAGGTACCTCGTTCTCGGAGCTGTCGCACAATTCTGGCAAAAGGGGTATGCGATGGAGTCGTGCGTTGCGGATATCGCTCTTCTGCGACCTGCTCTTCCATTTCCTTTCACTAACGTCATACAACAACATTATGTCAGTGTATTCTGCAAACATGTGCAGAGCCACGTTGGTCGCAGACACACAGGCACGTGAATGGGGCTCCAGTCACGAAGCCACAGCAGGGTAAACGTCACATGCCATCAGATGATCCTTTGCCGTCGTATCAGGTTGCAAACAACACCAGTTTATCCGACACTTTCTTATGGCTGTAGCACGGGAACGGTATGTTTTCAGACATGGCTTCCTATTCCAAATAGTGTCTACTCAATACCCTCTACTAGCCTTATACTTTTGTAATTTTATTTCCGAACATTCTGTATAAGTTAGTAAAGAGTTAATATCCAGATGTATGAAACAGTACGACTGGTTACGACAGTCTCACATCAACAAACGAGCTTGGCTGCGAATTGATAACAGGAAGAAATGTCACAAAGCAAATTTACATATCAATACAAATATTTGCGATTAATAAAACTGCATCATAAATAACAACTTTCCTATTTTTCACTCTACTTAACAACGCAATCGTACGATAACTGCAGGGATATATTGTTGTTCATGCTTGCAACAGGACTTATTTAAACAAATACTTAGTACAAATTATTTGTAGGTAAATTGTACAAAGCCAAATAAATGACATAAAATGCTATATTATATTAAAGAACAAACTTATTTTATATTTATGTAAGCAATTTTAAAATTGGCAGCTCAACACAAGGTTTATGTATTGCTTCTGTTGTCTATTTAGCATTTCAAATGTTATAATCTGATTTATTCCTATACAAACATACTTATTGGATATAAACATGTACAACAAAACAAGAAGCACACGTTGTTTAAACTGAGTAATTTATTGTGTTGTACTAAGATGAACCTAACAGAACGTTACAGAACTATATAACCTTAGAGGCTGAAGACTAACTTGTTACCCCACACACCATCCAATTGTTATTTTAAGCGATTGTCAAGCATTTTGGAAATGAGGTTTGTAGCCTGAATAATATATGATGTTCTCTTTGGCTGTTCTAGTAAATTAATACAACAATATTACTTGTTAATGTAAAAAAATGTTAATACTGTATGATTTTTCATTTTGCTAAACTTTCGAATATTTTTGTGAAGTCACAACTTTAGGCCAGTTTAAGGAGCTTTTGTAATATTATATTACAACGTTTATTACATATAAACTAACTTAGAACATAGTATGCCAGTACGCCAGTTGGAATGGTATAAAAGTTTAAAAGTCTCACAATTACTAGGACGTACTATTCAATGTGGACCAGAATTTGGGTGCCAAACTGCGGGACGCGGTTCTTCGCCTAAAATAAGGTAGGTTGGTATATACAAATTTCAAAATAAAATTCAAAAATACATTATTGAAAATATATAAGAAAGTATATGACATGGAGCCACCCAAATCACCATAGAGTTTAAATAATCGGAATAAATAAATGGGTTTATTGTGGTTAACTATACCGTTTCTCTTAGTTACTTACGTAGTGGTACACACCCTATTTGCGTATATACTAATGTAATACTAAACGGTAAATTAATATTCAAAACACATTATTAGTTACTATAGCAAAATGAAGACAAAAGCCCTTCTTGTCTAAACTCTTTCCAGTGCACTATTTTCTAAAAAAATAGAATCAAAATTTCGAACAAGTGTTTTATTATGCGGAGGTATGCAAGACAAACGCCGCCTTAGCCATGTCATTTGTAACATTGAATTGCTCGATTATGTAGAGGTAATTGGGTGATTTTAAGACGGCTGTATGTGTGTTTAACTGGTGCCGTAGTGTTTCAAACATTTTTTTTTTTGCTACGTGAATTGCGTAAGTTATTCTCACCAGTTTATCTAAACACACTTCAAATTATAACATTTAGACATGCAGCACGCTTATCAGAATCATGACATTGGGGCACCTCAAACTAGATGAAAACTGCATTCATTACACCAAAGTGGATAAGACAATAACACTCGATTTCATGAAACATGAAAATAAAGCATAAGACTTTAGTTACATACTACCCAGACACAACATTGTAAAGCCACCGCAGAAAGTCATATAAAATATATTATTATTAGAAAAAAACTGAGAAAAATTGGTAGATATGCGGCGTGCAGAAGTGATGCGGTTCTCGTAGAGTGTAGTTATATTACCCTTATCGCTCTACGATTATTCACGTGGAAAACTATATTCAGTACATAAGTCTCATAACCACATATTTAGACCTGGTGTCGTATACATGAGGAGGAAGTAGAGCATTAACGGAATGAAAGAGGAAGAAAATGGGAGATTACTGAGAAAAATAGACTTCATCCCTCGGTAAGTTCCGACTCCAACGGCTACCTGTATGGCTAAATTAAGAGAAAGCAAGCACACAAAACGAAAAACGGGCTTAAAATAAGCGAAATGAATGTGCATGTACTACATTTATATTAACATGAATACTGTTGGAACTGTCTTCCTCAAACATCAATACACAGGTGGCAAAAGCGGATCATGTTTTCATGGACTTGGGTATAAATGTTCGATATGACATGTAAACAATCAAATGCGGCTACCACACGTGCCACGAAATCTTCTCATTAATCAGGAAGTTGACATGAGCCCATAAAATATCCTATGGATTAAGGTCTGGAGATCAGACTAGCCAATGACTGGGCACTCCTCTGCCTAATCAGCGACCCGCAAATGTAGTGTCAAGGTGACGGCGTATGTCAGTATAGAATTGCGGTTGTGCACTATTGTGCTGAAACTACATGTCACGTCGAGTTGTCAATGGTACTTCACCCTGCAATTTCGGAAATACATTATGCAGGATCTTTAGTAATGCTCTCCGTTAAGACGGTCAGGTAGTAAATATGGCTTCAACAAATGATTGTAGACAATGTCATCCCATATGTTGACACTGTAGCACTTGATTGCCATGGTGTGTATGGGGTGGGGGATTTTGTTACACTCAGACATGACAGTTCCTACTGTTAGAGAGACCATTTCTGGTGAAATGGTCTTTATATATGCAGAGCAAAATCGATTTGAAGTTAGGCGATGCATTATCATCTTTAAAAAAACTGTTCACAGTATGTAAGACGTGGTACATAATCACGCTTGTTAAGAACGCAGACCTTTCTTGCATGGCAAAGATGCCATTTGTTTTCGTGCAGGATTCGTAGGATCGTTGAATGGTCAACTTCCCCAGCGTGGTCAAAAGCATGTAAACTTACAATAGGTTCCTGTCGCACACTCTGTAGCACGTCTTCGTCAAATGCCGCTCTTCGTCTTGTCCAGGTTGCTTCAGCACCCTTCCTCACCACTATTGTGGAGCATTCAACCTACAAACATTGCTGAAGCCGAACACGTGAGTGATACATTTTGGTCAGCGCTTAACATCGACGTCTTTAGCGCTGGTGAAGGGTGATACGAGGTGAGTACGGAGCAGCGCTGGAATGAATGGGCGGGGGAAACGGGAAGTCCCCGAGAAAACCCACCGACCAACGGCATCTCACGGCACGATTCCCACATGCGAAAATCCGGGGAACGACCCCGCCGGGAATCGAACCCGGATCGCCTTGGTTGGAAGCAAGAGGTCTGACCTCTCGGCCACCGCGGCCCCAAATGTAACACGCAAGGGTTGACAACGCCTCGTCTTGCGCAGCCGATACAACTCCTCTGCTACCTAGTACTAGTGTCGGCTGTTTCGAACACGAGATGTGCGTTTGCTAATTGCGGTCGTGTAAAAGTTTCTTGCTTCCACAACTATCTATAGGGGGCCGCTATGATGGAGGTGTTAGACCTCTCGCCTCCCACCAGTTAGATCCGGGTTCGACTCCCCGCGGGGTTGGTCTCCAGACTTTTTCATGTGGGAATCGTGCCGGATGATGTCACTGGTTGGCAGGTTTACTCGGTGATTTCCCGTCCCTCCACCCTTTATTCCTGTACTACTTCACACTCCCGTAATGTTACTCCTCCCCAGTGCTTACGACCTAGACGTTAAGTTCAGACCAAAATCTCTTCACTCGCTAACTGTAGGAACATACTGACTTGCCAGTAGTAAAGGTTACCGTCACGTACACTCCGATTGCATACCCCCTGTATACTCAGTTATTCGCCTAACATTGTGTGGTGATATAGTAATTGCCTACCTCCGCAGGGTTTCACTGCACCTTCGTATTTTGATTCGGTCACTGTACCCCCTCCTTATTTGACATAACGAATCACCTTCCGGTGTTTGACACACTAATCCTGGTCCATGTAGTGTATGTTTCGTACGAGCAAGACAAAGGAAAGTCGGTTTTTCTTATACAAACTTTTAAAATTTTGCTAAAATGCCAGAAAGTTTAAAAAATTTCATATTTCCATACAGTCTATATTTAAGTGGATCCCACTCTTACAACCATCAATCGCCGGTAGCCTAATGATCATGTTCGTGGGCTGCTAACTCTTCGGCTTGGGATCGAATCCTCCACTAAATTTCTATTAGTTAGTAATGAATACATATGTATGGGTTGGCACCACTGGCTGTTATGAACAGCAGTTCATCAACTGAGGAGTGTTGAGCAGTTATGGAGTTATACCAAGTGCATTCTACGGACGTTTGTTTGAGCTGAACAACACATTATTGGTACTCATAACACTTCCTATAGTATTAGCAACAGTACATATAATTTTTTTTTCAGCGTAAAACTTCAAAATGTGAATTTTCTGGCACTTATATCGTTCCCCACAAACACTTTTCATTTAGACACCCTCAAATCCTATGACCATTTATATGTATCTTGTCTGGACTTGGACAACACAAAGATAGGGGCCATGCCTCCTTGTGTGGTAACCAAACATTTTCGTTTCTAATTCAACCCAGGACTGGCGTGGTGTACTTAACATACGGCCGTTTCTGGACAGACTGTGTTTGTTATTTTGTATGCGATAACCTCAGAGTAACTCGTCTAAATACCAACAAAATCAGTCAATTTGGCGCATTCAAATCAAACACAAATTTATAACGAAATTACGAAATCGAAAACTTTTAATCGCAATTACAACATGTTCGGTTGTTTTCGGTAGAAAAACTGTCAGTGTAGATTGAAAAAAAGGCAATATGAAGATAAATAAAATTAATTTTACTTGCTCTTGTAATTTCGTCATGATTTTTTAATGCTTATCTATCGGCTGTGCATTCAAATATTTGCTTCTTGCATGATTACATAGTTTCTTGACCCGGCCTTAGTGAAATATGGAATACAGATGCTGCTCCAGATTGCCGCAACCTTGCCACCAATTTTCCGAAATCTATTTATTATATATAAACATTTGCTAAGTGGCACAAAATGCGTATTTAACAATAATGCTAAATTTAACCCAAAACGATGCCCGCAATTCTCTTGCAGCCAGGTCTGCCGCTTGCCGGCTTGTCGTTGTCAGTATCGACCGCTTACCCCCGCACGCTTGCTTGCACGCAGCGACGAGCGATGGGGCAGTTTTGACGGCTGCTTGACCTGAAGACTAAAGGTACCCGCACACTTGGGCGCGGCAGCGCGAACTGTGCCCCTCCGCTCATCGACCAAGTGTGCGGGCACCTTAGGAAAGCGGTGGCGGGTAATATTCTACGGCTGCAGTGGAACTACAATAATATTGCAAAAGCAAAAACAATATGTCTACATACTCTGCATTCGTGTAGACGTGTGGCATATTGAACTGTTCGTTCACATTGTCCGTATATCAGAAGAAACATAGAAACAACCATTAAACTGCGATGTTCAAGTTCACAGCCCACAGAATAATAAATAAATCCGTTACTAACATGTTTCCATTATATCCCATTGCCAACTTGACATGAATTGAAATGCAAAGAGAAAGTTGCGTTATTCATAATGTATTACAGTATCCTTGTCACTGAAACGAGAACATTTAAGCAAATAATACAATACAATAAATTTGACTGGATATCTGTGTTTTTCATTCAAACTAGGCTATCTCGACAACCGTCACATATTGACTCCGTGTTCATACAAAATTATTTGATCACAAAGACCACTACTGTCACGTCCTAGAATGTTGTCCTGTCCTCCCAATTCACCCTACACACACACGCATATATATATATATATATATATATATATATATATATATATATATATATATATATATGTATATATATATGA
>PNEQ01124536.1:0-18690 GCA_003012365.1 Medauroidea extradentata | reverse complement strand
TACACATTCCACGAGATTTTAGACGCAAGTGAACCTTTCATTCACTTCTTGCTTTCTGCATTGGTTATGATTAACTTGGAGAGCCAACCGTAGTAACCAGATTTAATTTCAAAATCACTTTTACCTCTAACTTTCCTAAATGACATGCCTGATTTATGTGACATATTTTAAAACATTCGCAGATTTAAATACATTTCTTAAAAATTTATTTGTGTGTAAAAATAGTTGAATTAAATAAATGAGTTGCATACGTGACACAAATGTTACTAATAATTTTCAGTTAACAATTTGCATTACAATAACGTGTGCTAAGTGCAGCACAATTGGCCATAGTGAAAATAACACATTTTATATTAATAATTTCAATAAATACAGTTTATTTTACACAGGATATTACTGATGTCAGTGGAGAACATATCTATAGTACTTATATGTAGCATTTACTGTCTACTGTTACCACACAATGTTATGTAATTCTCAGTACCGTAATTTTCTACCTTGAAAGAAACATACTAACTTTTAAACGGAAAACAATTCATAAAGTTTTCTGAATACGTATTAAATGCAGTAATCTACCGAATACATTAAGTAAACTAGTCACAGTTAAAAATAATACCTTCAATATTGAGAGACAATACAGACACATTATGTATTTTAACTTCGAAATAATAGCGACTTAAATAATTTTACTTTGAACGTAAATACATTTATGTTTAATATGAAGGATTTAAGTGAATGAACAACATTAACTAAAACTAACTTTTAATTACATAATTTATGCTTAAACTGTTTGGGAATGCGTATTTAGTTTTATTTACAGAATACAATATGTTTATATTTGAAACAGCTATAACAAAAAAAAACTGAACGGTTTTATTATCGGAAATATTTAACATACGTTATGAACACCACTAAAATACATTAATATTTAGTAACTGCTGTGAGTTCCTTCTATGTAATACTGTAAGATAATTCTTTCGAATCATAATTTTATAAGCTTTAAACTGGTTTCTTAAATTAGAAACACATACGGAGAAGTAGAGTGCAACCCACCTTCTTCGCTTAAATGTGGGATGCCGAAATGCCGGGAGCTGGGGCACTCCCACCTCACGTGGCTTGACATTTTTATGGAACACACTGAACCTACTGGGAGAAACACATCTGTCGGTGGATGTTACAAACTAATTAGTACACATGTTTTAAATTGTTTCATGGCTAAGTCATCAGGCATGTTTATTGAAGATTTCTCTTACTCAAATTACATTAAGCTAAAATCAAGGATCGTTGTAAGAAGGAATACCGATGTGTTTTGCCATAACAAAAAATTATCAATGTTTGAAAAATTATTGAAGGGTGTTACTGTAGTCAATTTTAAGAAACATTTACGGCCTTTTGGTACAATTTACGAATTTCTTGTGGCAGGAAAATATAGTCAGGCTGTGATGTGTGGAACGAGTTATACCTGATAGCGTTGACCACAACATCTTCCGCAACATGCATGGAGAAAACCTGGGTGGCTTGAAGCAGAGTGCGCTGGACTCGCCATAGGGGAAGGTGAGCCAGGTCGCTTGGGTTGTCCGTTGTATGGCACCTCCATTTCCACGAACTCTCTATCCTGAAAACAGAAATATCAGACAAATTAATTTATTTACAAATATGACTGCACAGCAAACTGTAATTTTCATTATAGAAAATATATGTGGATTGTGAAATTTATTTAATTCAGACTTGGAAAATCCGCCATCATAGCCAAACTGATTGACGTCTTATCCGTATTTCAACGATTCAAAATTCTTAGTATGGACGTTCATTTCTGACATCTCTAGGGTTCACCTATCCAGATATTTGCGTTGACAAAACAATTGTACTTGTTTAGTACATTGTCACATTATTAAATGCTTCGAATTCACCTTGAAGGTAACTAAACACTGATCTGACCGACTGCACTACTAGTTGTATTTATACCGGCTTTTGTATGTTTTTCTAAGCTTTACGTGCGGCGCACACATGTGTGTTTTACTCAGTCGGTTCTTATACCAACATTCTCTGACATATCGGTGACATCTTTCTATATCTTTGACGGGAGCGTCGTGGTTAGCATTTTTCGGGCACACTGCTACCCAAGCAGATTCAATGTTATCCACATGTTCATATTTAAATTAATTAAGAATTATATATGGAATGCACAGAGATGATACTTCATTAGCGCGCTGAAGAGTGCGTGGCAGATAATTAAACGCCAAAAATATCAATTGATTTCTACGCTTTTTTCAAAGCCAATTTGGATAAAATACTCAATGGAAATCCTAGATAATGGTATTTGCTAACTTTATGAGTAAATTTTTATCCAGTATTACTAATTCGTTAATCGTGATTTATTGCGCCGCAGTTAAATGCACGAGGTTCCGGCATCAGAGATTGTGCCTCAGACGTTCATAACACTGGAAACAATTTAGTTTAAAACGTTGAATAAACCTATTTTCTAGGATTTATATTGTTTAATTTTCGCAAATTATCTTCAAGAAACCTACAGTTATAGATTAATGCTTTTAGCGTTGAATTATGGACCACACCCTCTGATGGAGACAACACTATCGGAGCTTGAACTACATTGCAGCGAGAATTTTTTTGCGAGACTACCAAACGAACACCTTATGTGTTCCCATTAAAAAAATATCATATACCATTTATTACATTGCGCTATTAAGTTTGAAAAAAATCGCTTCGCACATTTTAAATTTGAGTTCTAGGCTTTTCAAAATGACTAAAAACTGCCCATTTAAATTGTAATATCATGAAAAAACCAAAGGCGGTCTTCAACTTTAGGACAAACTTTCTTTGAATAAGTTGAACGACATTCGCTTACAGGGTCCGTCAACTCAGACAGACGTTCACAATGCGAAGTTTTGAACGATAGTAAAATACGAATGCGATATGTAATTGGATAAGGTAAATTATGTAAGCTGTGCGTCTCGTCAGTGTGCTAATAAGAAACGGTCTCACAAATTAAAACATGGAGAGGAATCAACTATAGCCTATGTCATACCAATATTCGCCTGGAGCAATTTCGCGAAAAAAAAAATAGAAGATCGAAATCAGGATGGCTGGAGTCGAGGGTAGAGCGCGATCCTCCCGAATGCGACTCCAACGTGTTACCGTTGTATACTAAGAGCCAGGTCACTTATTTACCCCAGTGAGTCCAAAAACTTTGCAAGTATATTTAGTTCCAGCATGACACAAGGGTCTCAGAAAATAGAGACTTGTTAAAATTGCAGCTGCCACACTGTTATGTAGCTGCCACACTTAACTAAGCCTAACTCTTCACTCGTTAATGGTATTGCGACGCATTTTTTTTCAGGTTGTAAATTTAATGAGAAATAATTTTTGCTACTACACTTTTCCTGATAAATAAACTACTTTTTTAAAATTAATTTGTCTTAACTTTGAAAATGAATGATTCGATTGGTTTTGTTCTAAGATTGCCCATAACTTATTTAATAATTATAACGCTCTTGAAAAATTTTTGTAGGAAGAAAGTTTATGTATTTAATTAGGTTTAAGAAAATTTAAACATTTATAGCATTCTTTTCAAAACGTAGATGATTAAAAGCGATATATTTTTGCATGTAGTAAAAATTCTAGGTTTACTTAAGAAAGAAATGAGTTACCGTGTTTATCTGAATGTATGACTAAGGTGAGAGGGGTCGATTTTTTAGGTTCTTTCTTATTTAAGAGTTGTTTATTTTTCTTAAGCATATACCTGTATTTTTTTCATTAGAACTTAACAAACAAGCATTTTTAATAATGAAATGAGTTCTGAACCTTGATCAACAATAGCCTAGCAAAATTAAAATAATTCATTCAAACCACGTTTGGAATTCGAAAGTTATACTAGACTCATCTGTGAAACAAAATGTAGGCTATATGAGAAACATCACTTTGCTTCCAATGTGTTATTATGTTGTGTTGGAATCTATGAAGGTATCGCAACACGTAGCTGCTGAGTGTGGACAGAGTTCGATATTTGTTCACTATGACCTTGTTGTGGAAACACCGGCGATCATGGACCAAAAACAAGGAAGCCCTCTTTTCGACAATCTGTTTAATTGCTTTGGATGATTCCACATAAAGATAGGCTATTCCGGAGCCCTTGAAAATTATCTGGAAGGTCCAAGGATTGATCACATTCTTTCAAAGAATTAAACCTTTGCATCTTGTTCATTACAAAGATTTATTGGCGGTAAGCATTTTAACAAATAAACGAGTTCACATATTGATTTCGCTACATTTAAAAATCTGCCACCTACAGAAATATTTCTAGAAGTACAAAGTATTGCGAATCTCGAAGGCCATTCAAGATAAATCTTCAATCTTAATTATAAGGTACCTTAAGATACTCTGGAAATATTTATGGAAAGAGTTGTACGAAATCACAGTAAAAACACGTCCATGTTTGCAAGGTAAATCAGCACAGTTATATCAGCAGTACATTGACCTTGTTAACGTCTACAAGTTATTTAGCAGGGTTTACATGTTCGGTGACATTTACCTGTTTGAGATGCTCTAGAGAAAATTATACCAGCATTTTTTTCGGGAAAGAGGCTAAACCATGCTCAATGGATGACAGTATACACACTGAAGCTCCTCAACCTATCAAGTGAAAGTTCTGATGTGAAGTCTGCGCTTTATCAAAGTAGTCTAGATATAAAACGCTCCAGTAAGTCATTCTCAGAGTACCAGTTGACATGGTATTAGAGCAAACTGTAAATGCTTATGCTGTTTCTAAGCTTACTGGCATCATAGCCTTTGCACACTATAGGTCTGCTAGAGTTCGCTGGATGATCACAAGGTCCTTAAGAAGTGAGATGGTGAGCAACTTGATTCAAAGCAGCGGAGTTACAAAACTTCCTGATTCAAAACACTAATTGCAACAAGTACATATTGAAAAAGATAACAAAGGTAAGGGAAAAATTATTTTAACTATAAATAATTTTTCATATCCATTTCATGACTTTGATGAACAGCTACCACTCAGGAACATTGCAACAGGGCAGAAAATTGATAAGAAAGTCGTGCTAAATATTCTTAAATTTTATTTGAAAGGATAAGATTCTGCCAAAAAAAATTGAATGAAAAGTATCTGTAGAATAAACAAAGAATATTGAGAAGCCATTATTGCGAATTTTGGTACTTAACTACGCAAGTTCCATTACCTCTCGAAATATTAAAATTGAAAAATGGAATTTGCAAGTTGCCAAATGCGCATTGGGTGCTGTTAGTAAATTACTCCATATGGCAGAAATTCAGAACTGTAACTGGAATAAGGTATTGTCTTATCCTCTAACACCCATACCACTGACTCTGGCTAAGATTTGTGTGTCAATGAATATAACAGACGAAAGAAAGTTGTTGCACATGCTAAAAGAGTAGTCCTACCAGCATTTTGAGGAAGAGCATTATACCCAGCAAAGCATGTGGTAGTTTACGATGCAATGATCGAGCAAGCTACAATGATGTTCCCAGAAACATGTGGTGCTCTTGCATATGTAAATTACTGAAGCACCTAACGAGTAGTACGGAACCCCATAAGTCCTCTTGGTGTTTTTAACACATAATACTCTTTAAGTTATAAAGGATTGTAAACGTGAGAGAAGAACAACTATAACAACTGTTGACGTTATAGTAATGGACACTAATCAGAAGACTCCAAGAAAGGTAAATGATTCACTTCAGAGTGCTCAGTTCAAAAACTTCTCTTGTTAGCTTTCTATACAAGCAGTAGAAGAGCCAGAAATGTGCTTTATTTCTAAAAGGCAAAGTTTTAACTGTAGGAGCAGAGATTTCATAAAACAAATATACGAATGAAAAAGGAAGTCTTGAAGTAACATAAGTTTATGATCTTGCTTGTCATTCACAAATGTAGATACCAGGATTATGTGGCACATCCAATTTATATCACATTCTAGGGATCAAGCGACGAACATCTTGGTAAAAACAAGTGACACTTATGTGCTGGTTTTATTAGTTTATCAACAACAGCATTTTCTAGATTCTCTAGTATGGTTGGATTATGGCATGTCTTCCAATAATATCAGAAGAATCATAAATGTTACTTGCATCACAAAGGAATTTGAAAATTATGTGGTAAAGGTCTTGGCAGGTTACCATGCTTTTGTAGGAAGTGATTTCACTGCTGCATTTGCAAGAAAAAGGAAAGTTAAACCTTTTGAAGCTATGAAGTAATATTGTGAATCCCTAAAAATATTCACTATTCTAGGTGTTTCACTATCATTAACGAAAGAACTGATGTCTGGGTTACAGAAATTTGTATGTGCTATGTGTGGTCATCATGAATATTCTTTGGTGATTGAAATACGATACAGTCTAATAATAAAGAAAACACCATCAAAGATTCAGACTAAGATATCCTAAAAATTTTAAGTGATTAACCCAACAATGTTGCATCCATCTAAACCTGATTTCATCCAGTAGATTGAAAGATGCAATGCACAGTGTCGTGGATGTGGAAACGAGCATTTTGTGAAAACCTGACTGTGGACTTGATCCAACTGAACATGGTTGGTGCCTGGCAAATGTCAAATATTGCATACAGTGGTACAGGGTTCCAACATTTTCAGAAAATCTTGACATTGCAGTCACATAAGCATGCATTGAATGCGAAGGGGAAGAAGAAGGTATTAGTGATAGTGGTAGCAGGTGTAATGAATGTGACGAAAACACTGAATTAATAATGTTTCTGGAAATGCTTTAAATGAAGTGGAATATACTTAGAAATCATAATCTTCTGGATTCGTGTGTACGTGTAAAGTGACGAAGCTTCTAATAATTTAAAATTTTAAGTAAACGCTAAAAATTTAAACTTTTTTTTTTCAACTTTATTAAATAAGGAAACTTTCATAAGCCTTACATTTCTTGAGTAAATTATGGTCAAACTTTGAGAAAAATCAATCGTAACACTCATTTTGATGTTCCGACAAAATTATTCTACAAACCAATGCATTTGTCAGAAAAAGGACACGAACAAAAATATTTATAACTAAATTTCTGACATTATGAAAATAATATATCGCAATAGCATTTACAAGTAAAAAGTTAGGCCAATACATGTGTGACAACTACGTTACAGTACATCAGCCATGTTGATGACGTCAATATGCAAACGCCCACCACTGGAATTTTGTAATACTCGCTTTCCTGAGACCCTTGTGTCATGCTGGAACCGGAAGTACTTGTAAAACTTTTGTATTCTTCAGGGGAGAGGAAGAGTGAGATATTTTGGTCAGTACTTACTATTGAGGTCTTCATCGTTGGTGAGGGGTGATATATGAGTATGGAACAACGCCGGAATGAATGGGCGGGGGAAACGGGAGATCCCCGAAAAAAACCCGGCAGCCAGCGGCACGATTCCCCCATGCGAAAATCCGGTGACCTACCCCGCCGGGAATCGAACCCAGATCGCATTGGTGGGAGGCGAGAGGTCTGACCTCTCGGCCACCGCGGTCTCTGCATTCTTCAGTTCAGGTAAACAAGTCTTGGCCTGGTTCTTGACTATTACAACACGTGGCTCGTTCGGTTTTGTTTGCATCTAGGAAAGGCAAGCGAATAACGTTTACTGTTGTATATTCTTTTCAAATTCTCCGTTAGTCTCTGATATGTGTTTCCTCGTGATCGAAAAAATGGTGAACACATATGTTTTGCAAACATTTATAAATGTAATAATTTTGATTTATATTCTTTAAAAAATTTACATACTAGTACTACTTCTTTATCTTTAATATTACCTATGTAAGTAGACTCACTAACAGTTCTCACACACCGCAAGTGAATAAATATCGTATGGAGGGTTGCCGAGCCCATAGTCTCGTACACCGAATAAAAACTTCTGAATATTTACTCCCGGCGATTAAAGAAAAGCAAATCTTTGCCGAAGATCCTAATATAATTGAGGTAGATAAGCAAGGGAATTAGAAAGAAGCGGGATCACTGAGAAAACACGCCAACCATCACCACACTCCACTACGTTTACCAGTTACGAATAAATAGGGGACCGAATCCCCATTAAAATTATATTGGCAGGGCTAGTAATTAAGTCCTGTACCAAAAACAATTTGACGTGAGTCCTGTTAGTTAGTTCAGTGTTTTGCTCTTAGTGGCAAGGTGATATCAGCTGCGAGCTTCAAGGTCGCTCTTATTAATACTTAATTCTGGGCCTCCGAAGCGCAAGCTGCAGGCAGGAGGCACACTTGATGTAAGTATAGTTTACTTAATTTTAAGATACCTGATCACGAAAAAAACAATTTTTCCTGTTCTTAGCATAATTAATTTTTATGCTATGCTACAATGTGCAGTGAGCAAAACGCTTAATGTGAAACATAATGAAAAATAATAAACAGTTGGTGTGCCACTAGTTGATATCAAGGAAGCGAATTTTGTTTTAACTGCTGTCCGCTGAAGTACTTTTGATTCTGTTATTTTAGAAACAAAGAAATTATTGAGAAGTGTTTCAGGCAACTTTTTACTCACTACAGCACAAACAACATTACAAATGACTTCAGTAAGTATGTTTTAATTTACGTTTGGTAGCCAGGTATAAATATCAATAAAGGATTATTTAAATCTATGAATTACATAATTAATTAGTGTAGGTTATTTCTAAACATATATAGTATTAGCATTTAATTTTAACTTTAATTTTCTTCCTCAAATGCCATCGTGCACAAAAGTATAAATTAATTTTTGCAGTTAATAATACATTTATGTACAATTACATCCTTAATTAAACACGAAGAGATTTTCAAAAATAATTCAGAGAATTCCAAAATTTAAAGTTGAGTTATGTGCACTTTTACGAACATTTGAACAAACTTTGCCTGCACATTCAATTGTTTGTAATATAGTTATGTAATTATGTATTCTTTTATTTCAGTGCATGTAGACTGTAGTGTACAGTTGAACAAACTTTCTTTTTGCTTAAAGTTCTGGTCGCCATGGCATAATCACATGTTCGTTACATAGTAAACTGAAACAAAGACATTTAGGTGAAACTGATTTTATGAATATTTGAAGTTTAAGATATACAACAGTAGAATTAACTTTTTAAAATATTTGGTTTTCTGCACGCTAGTTTATTCTATGTTTAGGTTTTAAAACGTATTAAATAGCACCATTTTGCACCTTGAAACTGAAAATTTCCCTTCCCTTGGTAGGATCTCGGGACCCCCTCTTTCTGAACACGGCCCATGCTCCATATATATTACATTAAGTTCGCGTTCCCCTTAGAAATCTAGATTTATGACACGTTTGTACCACCGAACTCAAAAACGTTTCAGTTCCCCTGCATCTTTGTACCGCGTTTCGTGAAACTACTTTCACCAACAGTGTTTTCTTCAAACGTAATACAAATATAATTTTCAAAGGCTGGCTATTAACATATTATGTTTGTGTATCTTATGTCAAGAATTATGTATGCTTTTGTCAGGTGAACTTGATGGTTTGCTTGCTATCTTTGCTAGTCATAGTGGCTCTTATTCTGAGTTTGTTGTTAAAGGCATTAAAACATTTCGGAATCTAGTTGCTTCGATCGTCCTCTTAACGACAGGAAGTATAGTTTGAGGGAAAAGCATATTCTGGGCGTAGTATCGTTACGGCCGAGGGTCGCTCTTGTAAGTTCGGGATTTTCGATTCTATTCTCAGTACAACATAACAGAAAAACCTATGTTGTTATGTAATGTATGTTTGGAGGTAAAGTGTAACTTTTTTTGAAGATATGTGTGCCGTATTTAAAAAAGAGCTGAATAGTGGAAACACATGTTCATAATTTGCTGTCTTGGTCTATTATTTAGTACACGATTGCATGCTACAGTGCCAGCTAATACATTGTTATAATTGTTGAAACACTGCATCGATGTAACTGTTCGATAGCGGTGGAGGACACTGTAGTAGCTGTTCTGGCACGTAGGTTAGCGTTTGTGAAAAATTAGTGGATCTAGTAAAGGTGGTGTTGTGTCCAGACAGATTCATTTCGATTGTTCCTTCTCCTTAATAAATAAAAAAATGTGTTTATATATAAATCCTTAGAACATATAAAAACCTTTTAGCAGCCAACATATTATTTTCTCGTTATTTTCACGATGTTGTTTCTCTACAAAACCATTGGCAAAGACAAAACAAAATACTCAACGTTGTATAAGTTTTAGTACCCCACATATACTCCCCTCTTTTGATTGGGGGATAGAACAATCAAAACAGAATGCTTAACCTTTTTATTAACCGCAGTCAAATAAAAGCCTAGTCATTAGTCTCGACGTAACATGGGTAGCAGTCGTATCAATCTACCACGCCTGTTGACCACCACCGAATGCTCCACAGAATAAATTGCCTTATATTTGTTGACTTCAGTTACTGCAATTAGACTAGATAATTCGAAGGCGTAAAGCTGTTATACATGTCTCAACATCCCACCTGACACTGTCGTAACCTGTACTACTGTAATGTTTCCATCTTTTCCTGGGAACACTTTTATCATATTTGCCATGGACTAGTCTATTCTTCTTTTGCCGTCGCTTCCGATGAGATCCAACTCACCTTCTTTAATATCTCGGTAAAATCTTAGTCCTCCAGGACAGTCTGTCTAGGTCAGGAACGTCCACTGTTTGCATGTCCTGCATACACATTGCAGGTGTAAATGATGCAAGATCTCCTGAATATTATGACATACATTTAAGGCCCGGAATTGCCTCACAGTCACTTAACACCCTTAATAATTCTTCATAACTCAATACTCTTTCATTATGTACTATGGTAGAGATGAAGGTATTTCGCAAAAATGTTCTGTGCCAACATACCCTTGAAAACGCTGTATTTTCTTGCAACATATATGATTCGGTATATATAATTTTGACAAAACGCAGCTGTCTGCAGACCAACAAATGGCGTTAGATATTACAGTGTTGGGATTCTTATTGGCTCAGTCAAATAAGGTTACAACTCCAAGTACAAGCTAAAGCCAGTAACCTTCTGGTGTGCTAAAGGTGTGTTGAAATCCAGCAAAAATGCAAGTTTTCCCGCGATAAACCATTATCTCTAACCACGTGTTCTCACCAACCACTCAAGCAGGGAGCTGTGGGAGGGTTAAATTTCCATTGAATTTGTTTCACAGCAGCATCTGATTCAATTAGTTTCGTATCAAGAGATTTGAACAATTTAACTGTTCCTTTGAAATTGGTCTCATTTTCATTGAACACTTTCTTGAGTCTATCTCGGTGAGCAATGAATCTGCTAAAACTTGGTAGAAAGCAGTTTGTACTAAGAGAGATAATCAACTCGAGATATACATATCTATGTAGCGCACATGTAAAGAAACCAGTTCATGTTTTGTGCCCATCTTGTAGAATCATCGCTGCAGTGACATCTAAACCAGTGGTTTCCAAAGCATACGTATCTATCTAGAACTTGATCTTTAGGCAAATCCACTGGAGCAGAAGAGATTCCTTCTGAATTTTATACTTTCAGAAAGTGTACTTTGTACTGTCTGCCTTCTTTTCAGAATCCAGAATCGTTCACACAGACTAGATAAAACAGAAACACCTGCATGTGCCATTCTGCAATGCTCTTTGAAAATAATTACGTTTTGTTGTGATGTGTGAGGATTATGGGTCAGCAAATATCCTCGCCGTCCTTTCAGGCAGATATTTTTGTTCGGACTTTTATAATATATTTTCCTGATCTTCGATAACATATTATGATTTTAAGTATTTTAATTTTTTCTTTCTGAATCTTTCTAAGCACACAATTTTTAATAAATTCTACAAGATTATTTTCACTTGTCTGTAACTCATTTCAAATGAACTCTTCAGTCAGTCGTTCATTTTGATATTTTCAGGCTTTGTGCCTGAACCTCAAAATCCTGGGTATTAATCTCAATATTTTTTGTAACTTTAACTTAAGCAGGGTACCATGCTTCTTCAACTATGGACAAAATATTAATCACATTTTCTTAATTTATTTCTCCATTCACAATTTTCTCATCGGTATGGCACTCAAAATTTGGCCATATATTTTCCAGGAACATTAACTGATCAGGTCCTTCCCACCACATTGATTCTAACAAAATGTCTACTGTTCATTACTGAGAGGGAAGGTCAGTTGGTTTG
The DNA here is from genome assembly GCA_003012365.1 of Medauroidea extradentata. NCBI lineage: Eukaryota > Metazoa > Arthropoda > Insecta > Phasmatodea > Phasmatidae > Medauroidea > Medauroidea extradentata. The sequence continues at coordinate 6,517 of PNEQ01124536.1, read as the reverse complement.
AATCGACTTGGAACAGTGTGTCATTTATCTTATTTTGTAGCCAACGTGATATCTTTTACTCATTTTGGTCAAATGATCCCCATTGCTTATCTTTACGGATCGAACAGAGATAATTTGATGAGTATGTCCAGAAATACACTAGAACATCCCACAGCTCCTTACATTCTTTCACAGATACTCCATAATGTACATCAATTAAGCATGCTAACAATTCTAGCCTTGGAATAGTAATTTCCTTTACTATAGTTAGTAGAATTTGAGCAAAAGTCAAGTCTAATATGTCTTGTCCATTTGTCATGTATACCACAGCTGTATGATATGATCGACTAGCGTCGCAGAATATGTGCAGGATTTGATTTAAGTGTTTTCTTTGTTGCGAATCACATCTTGGAACTTTCACATCTGCAACTTGAGCAAATCATTTATCTACTTGTTTTTTTTTTTTTTTTTTTTTTTTTTTTTTTTTTTTTTTTTTTTTTTAGGTTTTCCTACACTTTTGCATCCCAGCTCATTTTTTTTTCAGCTTCCGTACAAAAATGATTCGGCAACAGAGTGACTAATAAGATCATAAACACTTTGTTGCACTGGCAGAATGGTTGTTTTCTATTTATGGGTCCTTCATAAAGGTTTGTTCCGCTCGCATAGCAATAAAGTGAATCCTTTTGCTTATCCCACAACAACCCAAGTATCTTTAAAGGCTCACAGTTTGTGTCATTTATTTGTAGTGTAGTACGCTTCCATCCTCACAATTCAAACTTGGCGGTTAACTGGGTTGAAACATTGACAAATTTGTTCATTTCTTCTTCAGTAAATACTTACATAACATAATTGATCACATATTATGATTTTTTCAACATTTTTGCAGTTGTCTTAAACTCAGTTGGGCATTTATCTGTTCGCACTGAACATAACATGACATTGGAGATACCGTTGTGTTACTGTGTGATCAGTGTCTGCCCACCATAAAAAGCTGAAGTAATCATGATCTCTATCACAAAAAGCAACTTTGGGGGCCACGGTGGCCGAGAATGCCGACCCTCGATGATTCAGTTGGTTGAGTGGCCGACTTTGGTGCGAGGGGTTCTGGGTTCGAGTCCCAGGTCTGGCTGGGTGTTAATTTGTGTTTGCCCTATGGTCTCAAAAATTGTCTATATACACATTGTCTCACGAAAAGTTACTGGGGTCGCTCAAATTAAGTCACTTTAAGGGGGGAATGTTTGGTGCAGTGATGATGCGGAAGCTTACGCCTCGCCACTGCACCAAACATTTTAATAAAAAAGAGGTCAGACCTTTCGCCTCCCACCAAGGCGATCCGGGTTCGATTCCCGGCGTGGTCAGTCCTCGGATTTTCACATGTGGGATTCGTGCCGGACGATGCCGCTGGTCGGAGGGGTTTTCTCGGGGATCTCCCGTTTCCCTCTACCCATTCATTCTGGCGCTGCTCGATATTCACGTCATATCATCCCTCACCAGTGATTAAGACCTCGATGCTAAGCGCTGACCAAAATCTCTCACTCACAAAAGGCAACTTGCTAAAAAGCTTTCTTAAGGTTAACAATCACTCCAACGCTTTTCTCCCTAAATCTTATCAACACAGTGGGAATTAGTTCCAGTAAAAAAACAATCAGTGAGTGACGTAAACCATTTTCTTTTGCATGAAGCATAAAAAATATCTATTAGATATTGTAGAACTACTCTTTAAAAAATCCTCTATGGGGCAAATAATGTCCATAATTTCAATTTTATTTTCTAGAACTTCTTCGATTACATCACCTTGTAGCCAGGATTGGAAATCATAATCATATGCTTGATATTTTCATCAGACACAAGTTTTGAAGTAAGAGATACTAACTAACCTTTTTTCTGCGACATTTTTTTTTCACAACGTTTTTATTTATTTTCTAGCCAAGGAAGAACAACTTCGTACTTCCCCCTTTTTTTTTCACAACCACAGTTTTATTGAAATGGTCTAACATTGGGCATCTATTTCTTCTTTGAATTTTTTCTCACATGGGTCTCTGATCCCTAGGACGTCTAGACTCCAAAGATCACGGAGGTTTTGATTGTTGACTAGTAGAGGAGTCATGAGTTTAAATACTGTAGTTAACATAATTTTACTGGCAAGAAGTGCTACCCGTGATCACCCACCCAGGTAATGTCTCCATTGCAGTTAACGAACCTTTTATTTGGTGAGTGTTCCCTGTGAACACTTTTACAGCAGTGTCTGTACCAATAAATACACGTAATTCAACGACTGGCTGTCCTTTGCCAAAATGGCTTTGCCAGATTCTCATTTCTCGCAGTTCACTGACAATATTCCCATACTGAATTCGAGGAATGTAACCACAGATAATTGATATAACACTCAAACGTTGAATAACCTGTTTCCCTTTAATCTCGACAGATTCACATTACAACATCGATGGTCATCTCGTTTTGTTTCAGATCAAAAAAATAAAAAACTTTAACTAAAGTTTCCGAATCAACAGGTGTACAACCCATTATCTCTTCAATTCGCTTCAGAATGTATGAACACTGTGAACCAGTGTCTTTCGGAGCTCTCACTACACTTTTCTTACCATTAACTTTAAGTTTGCAACTAGGCCTAAAGTCTGTAACAACATTTCTTGCGAAAAACACTGTTTCGATAAAGCATTACCTAGCATTCTTTTTCTCATTTATATCATCGTGTACTTTTAACTCGCAGTCATTTTCATTAATTAGTAAGTCAGAACACATACCTGCATGGCGTCGCTTCCTAGAGATACATAACTCACAATTTATTTACAATCTTTTGATCGATACCCATATTTTAAACATACTATACAAACAAACCTTTTGATGTACGCGAGAATGTTTCTGTACGAAACGACTTACAAATACAAAGCATTTTGAAATAAATAGTTGCTTAGCTGGACAAAAAGCTATATAAGTAGTATTAGCTGATCGTTCATCATGTCACTTTTACACCTGGATGTAATCAACTAGAGGCAATTATTACATTTTAAAATTTATTTTTGGTGCAGTATGGCGTTACTACTGCGTAGTACAGAACTTAAAGAGGATGTCGTTGCCAACTGGGCGCGTTGGCGTACACAATGACAGTAGTATCTTAATACAGCGTCCTGGTGGGAAAAATGGGTAAAGGCTAATGTAATGCAATTGTTTATGCAGAATGTGTATCTACTGGAAGAGGAAAGGCGATGAACGAGTGACTTATGAAACCTTGTTGCGTGTAATTAACCAGCGAGCGAATAGAGGGGAAACCGATGTGGAAATAATTAGACAAACGAAGCAAAGGCTTTTGTCATTACATAATTCTTGCTTGCAGAATCGCAATATTGTGATTGACAACAAAAGCTTACTGGAAGAGGAAAATATAGTATGTTCACAACCATAAAAGAACAACAACAAAAATGTATAGTGATTACACGCCTTGTTAATGGCGACGGGGCTACAAGACGATACAAGGGCGTCGTAAGAATACTTTGTTGTAATTATTTTTCAACAGATGTATACAAAAACACAACACTGACGACTTGAATAAAATTATTTTCATCACTCACCTTACCAGACATAAAAAGTTCGGAAGCTAAAACCGTATTTCATATAAATATCAAAAGAAATTGACGTAGTATTTTGGTAGCTTAAATAGCAGAATTCGCGTGTCGCTCAAGCCGGCTGGTGACTGACCATGAATGTTGAAATGTGACTCACCACTGCGTGCATCTGCTCAATTCGCTTCATGTCTCTTGCCGAAGAACAACGTCTGTCACACGAAGACACGAGCAAACAAACATTTCACCCCTCCCCATCTAACGACTATTGCACTGCTACCAACCACATTGCAACAGAGTGTGGTTAGTGTTTTTATTCGTAGGCCGTACCCGTGCCCGACTGTAGGAGTGTAGCGTAGAGTGTTCTGTAATGTGGGTTGTACTAGTGTGTGTACCAAATGCAATTAATCAGACAATGACATATAGTGAGCAAGCCCTATCAGAGAGTGGGCCGGTAGTGCCCCAGCTATTTGAATGAGTTATTTTCGTATAATTTTCGTACTGCGGTATTTACAAGTTTTCAGTTAATATATTGAAAATAACCAAATGGTATTGATTTCCCTTGACTACAGACGTCCAGGGCCGTCCCCCCTTCCACCTCGCCAAGCCTCGGGGCCCGGGACAAATGTACCCTTCCTCCCTCTCTGTCGTCGGCACTGCATGTACGAATGGAATCCAACCAGATTATCAGGTTCGCATTGAAAAATTTTTGCCCGAATAAGATGAATTTTCTACTATTTTCTCCCCCAAGGAGAATAGTTCGATAGCTCTCTAGTTGCCTGATGTCAGCACCAACTTTACGACTACAATTTCAGGGCCATCACATCTAGCGGACACCAGCTGGCATTAATGGGCATAAGGTAGTCTTGGTAGGCCTTCTAGCCTGCTGCACGGTGCCTGCTGTTGCCTTAATTAGTGTCTTTAGCCCCTCTGTGCTCAGTATGCTAGTGAGTATTTGTTGAGTAGACTGTATCCTTTAATGTAGTTCTTTTTCTTGAAATTCTTGCAGTGTCAATGTTTTGTTTTTATAGTAGAGATATTATGACACCGTTATAATATGTAAAGCAGCATATTTGCCTTTACATTTATGTATAAAAAATATATTCATAGTAAACCTTAATCAAATTGTAAAACTTTTGGGATTGTCTTCCTACGTGCAGTTCATCTGCGTTACAGCTGGTTTAAAATGTTTTAGCATACTTTCCGAGGAAAATGTAGGCCTATGAGATCGCCTTCCTGTCTTTGTGTGACTTCGTGTTTGTGTGTGTACCCATGTGTTTGTCTTACCCCTAAAAACGTTTGAACCAGTAACGGAATTTCATAAAACATGGTACACATGTAGTACAGAAAAACCTGAATTGACTTTTATGTTTTTAGTTTATGCCCCATAAACATTTTCATAATGGCGGCCATTTTAACATTTTTATATTTCGACGGATATCAGGAACTGTAATTTATAATATCATTAAACTCGGTACACATAAAGAACCTAGTAAGGTGAAATAAATTTTCTATATTTCATTCATACAGAATACACAGTTTCAAAATTGCAGCCATTTTTTTATTTTTTGTCAGCATAGCATGACATATCTGAGGAAATACGTTTCCGAATTTCATTAAACTTAATACACAAATACCACATATTAAGCTGACTTTACTTTGGTATAATTGAATTCTACTATGTTCATGTTCTCAAATGTCAGCCATTTTTATATTTTTAGCATTATGTTACAGATCTGTCATATATATTTGTCAGAATTTCATCAAACTTAGTACATGTATTGTACTGTTTGGTGGAATCCCCCAAACTTTACCAACCAACCCAAGAGGTCCAGGAAGGGTAAACTAATAGGGTAAACCGATCAAGACAGCTCCTAGACCAGTTAAGCAAAGAAAGGGTAAAACAGTACTAACGTGGACACAAGTTGTTGATCGGCGCTCGTAATTATAGGTCAGAGAAAGGGCCGAGCCTCCTTTCCCCAACACTTCACATTAAAGATTATTAATATAAGAAACCATACAAAATAATTCAATTTGTTTGTTTTTATTTTAGGAGCATGCGGGCCTTTGTATATTAAACCTTATGAAATGAGTTAGGTCTAGTAAATAAAATTGTAATAGTTCAGAAAAAAAATTCTTTTTTTTAATACCTTGATCAGTAGATTAGATAACAATAAATTCGTTGCACAATGAGTATTTGGTGTAAGTAGATTAACCAATACGGTACATTAACAAATCAAGAAAAGCACATATGGCTTAAGAATATCATAATTAAGTTAAACAAGGGGATCCCCAACACAAAACATATTAATTAACTTACATTTTAATATTACATATTTTAACAAATTTTCAATTTTCGTTGTTCAATTAATTTTGCAGATGTTGTGATCGAATATTAAATAAAGTCTCAAATAGAATAATTAGTGATGTGAGCACATCAAGTAGTTAGGACGAGAGAAGGAAAATAAATATATTGGTTGGACTTTCCTGGCTCTCCTTCATGGGGACACTCTTGCCACCCCCGAAAGATGTTACTTCTCCATCTCGCCTATGGCTACCGATGACGGTACAGAAAAGGACGAGTAGAAATAATGTTACTTTTACATCAGAAGATGTAGAAAAGCCAAATCCCTTAAATACTGGAAAGGCTTCCTTTCCTTCTACATAGCAAAGAGTAGCAACCGCGTGGCGGGGGGACCGCTACATTAAACAAGCAAACAAAATATATTTTAAAAGAACGTCATAAAAACGATGTAACACTAGGGCGCAAAATATAATAAATTGAAAGAATAAACTCACCCTAGGCGGAAAACTTGTCGGATTACGACATTACTAACTGATAAAGAACACTAAGTGTTTGGTTGATGTTCACGCCATGATGTGTAAGAAACAACAAGGTCGAGACAAAGGAATGCCTAGAGGTTATAGGCCGGCATAGAGTCGTAGCTACTTGATGTTAC
>PNEQ01124533.1:0-49037 GCA_003012365.1 Medauroidea extradentata | reverse complement strand
AGAATACGAAAAATATAACTTATACATTTAAAATAAAATTAATATTCATGATCAAACAAAATTCAAATTATAGTGGCTTTAGATTTAAAACATAACGAAGTATTGACAAAAAAAAATATGTGAATAAAAGCATATATGAAAAATATAAATAAATTAAATTATATGACACAAATGTCTGGTAGAAAGCGCACGTTACACTATTGACACCTGATACTCCATTTGTCAGACATTTCGGCTTCCACCATGACGATCAGGACAATATTGCGCCGGGATAGTTACTATATTCGCTTCTGTGTAACGTGAGGACTTTGCCGTTATGGTAAGCGGTTTTATCGAAGTGCTCCAATCTTCCGCGCCCTTACATTTCGGTGCTGCTCCGCCTTATTCCACCTCCTCGTCCATACTTCGAACCAGCTGAGTGAAGGACGTGTCCTACCTTAACGCCGGTCTTCTCTTATTTTTTCAATTTGATTACTTTTATGGCTAACAAATCTTCAGCGCGTACTTTCTGAAGTGTTGTTCAATAAGATTTACCCTAAATAGTGTCGTGGGCTAACCCTTAGTAAAAATAAATAAATGTGTAGGGTGGTGAAAACATAAATTCCGAAATCGGAGTCGTTTGAAAGAAAATAATAAATTTTTATCAAGTATCGTTACTTTAGTAAATCAGCGAGCTTCTGAGTCTGTTTTAAGTTAAGGTCCCCGGCGTGTAAGACTACCCGCATCACACCCGTGTACGATGTGTATAAACTTACATGAGTAGCTGTAATAAGCGCTGATTTTAGCAGCAATGATATGCGTTTCTGAAGAAGTTTTAAAACTATCATATATTAAGAGCAGCTGTAGTTTAACCGAAAAAGTAGTATTTCCTAACATGTCTTTCAAACAGGAAAAGAAAAACCGCATAAAATAGAGCGAAATGGGAAATCATCTGCCTCTTAAAATTTATAGATATAGTAAACTCGCAAAAATTTCATAGCTGAAACAAACGCAATTTTTCTTAACTACACACAAATTAATTGAAATATGTAACTTAATAATAAAATATTACTTTTACTCTTTACATTTTATTAATATCCATTATTTTTGTCTCACATGACTAAATTTCATATCTTCAAATATTTTTTCTATGATATTTCGCTATAAACAGAAAATTTTGTCATTCACATTAATTTTTTAACTATGTTAATAGTGCCACTTTCATGACTTTTCATTTATCGACACGTGTTTATCAAAGGTTAGTCAATGTTTCTTTACGTTAGTGTGAAAAACTCGAACTGCCCCATTTGATCATTGTCATTTTTCATTCAGAAGTAAATGGAAAGTTTATAACCCTTACCGAAAAAAAAATCATGCAAAGAAAATCAAGCGTCTAATTATTTTCTGTCAGCACCTGAGACACTCTTGCGTTGTTCCGTTATTTATTTTCCTGCGCACAAATAAAGTAAATGTGGTTGGTATTTCTGGACCGGCGCCAAGTGGAGTGTTTGGTTTGGCCTTGCACTCCGCAGACACGTATAAAGAAGACGTTCGACCTCATTACCACAGGAGCGGCCGCAGGTGACTCGGCTATACGGGAATACAGGATGTTTCCGTGTTAATTCAAACTAAGGTTAATTCTACTTCAGGTTAGAAATATCTATGTTATAAGTTTGACACAGGGACAATTTCCCGTTTTGCGCTGGTATCGATAAGAGGTGAAAACTAACAAATCACAGAGCGTTCGAGAATATAAAGTTACGTGAAGTTCGTAATTTAAAAACCGAAATTGGTTTATTTTTCACTTCAAAATTTGTTATGTCTTTTCTCCTTGCCAAGACCAGTTAAAATTAGTTTTACGCCTTAGCTGTAGCAAAGCAACTTATAGCAGTAAAACGTTTCCCTGTGCCAAACATTCCCATAAGGAAACACACTTTTATTTTAACCTGCAGTAGAATTAACCTCAGCCAAACTTTGAATGGATGGAAGAATTTTTAGCGCTATATTTCGGCTAACGCACTAACCGGACCCAAAATTACCCCACGCATTGAATGGTTTCTCGAATAAAATAAGTGAATTTTCTCTGGCACGCTTCTGGAACATGAAATAAACTTTTACTATAAAAAATATATATACTAATAATAACGGGGTCCCCGTGATGTTAAAGAGGAAGTATAACGTCACGAAAGTCATAACGCAATGATTAGAATTTGGAACGTCCTGTACTGTTTCACTGACCACATCACACACAAAATTCACAGGATGTAATGTAAATGGCTCGTAAACGTTGCAGTATATGGTGTGGTGAAGTTCTGATGACATTACAGACAGAATGGATTTTGGCATATCGGCTTCTAGAAACATGTTATTAGAGTTGTCCAAATGATCCACTGAAATTTTCGTTACCCGTTATGGAAGTAATGACAGTTCATGTGTTAATTTAACTACAAGCTAGTCAAGGGTAAAGTGAGCCTCTTCTAGGCCATTATTTTTACCCCTTTCAGCCAATTTGCATTTCCGCCGATTGTTTACATTACAGTAGAATCGTTGTATAAACTATAAACACAGTATAAAAATCCCTGCGCTCAAAATGTATTGTCCAAGTCCACAATAAACAGCAGGGTGAGACGCAAGTCATACACCGTAGGTTACGGGGATTACCAGTTGAAGTGAATTTACTATGGTTAAACAAAGCTTCATTTGTAGTTGTATGCTGCTATATCTGCAAAAAATATACAGGTCAAGTAGAAGTCGCTACTCTTGTTTAAGTATGTTAACAATTGATCCGTTTTGCCTATGGTGTGCAACTTTAGCCTATATCTGAAAAGACTGCAAGTATAGAGTGAATGATCTGAATGAGTTACATTACGTTTTCAACTCTAGTGAGGGGTGATATCAGGGGAGTATGGAACAACATCGGAATAAAAGGGCGGGCGAAATGAGGGATCCCCGAAAATACTCTCGCGTTCAACGCCATCGCCCGTAAAATCTTATAAATAAAACAGTTGGGTTGGAACCATTGACTGGGACGGGCTTAGAGGATGTGAGGGGTGAATAGGAGTGCTAGAGGGGAAGATAGAGGCAAATTGCGTTTAGAGGCGACGGTAAAGAGGTGTGCGAGCAAGAGTCCCCGTTCATCCAGGTCCAGGTCGCACTCGTAGTTCAATAGCTCGCTAAATATATCTGCAACAATGTGATATTATTGCACCTTTGTACATGTCGGAAGCCAAAGAACTGAACTGTAGATGTTTGGATCTACTTCTCTCCCGTACCTTAAGGAGACGTGGCAACGAAGCTCTGAAAATGTTATATTCAGCCATTATGCGCTACTTTAAGGACACGGTCTACTGCAATTTCCATCATCATATTTTCATTTTTATATTTGTACCAGATATTTTTTTTTCTTATTTTAGACATAAATCGTGACTAAAAGTTGCTCATATTAAATTATTTTATCTCTCGTAGTTTTTGCGAAATGGCTTGTTAAATTCAAAATTTTCATATTGCTGTTTTATGTACGCCACTAAAAATAACTGACATACCAAATTTAAAAAAAATTCACAGTCAATGACAATGTCGCAGGCTACAAGTCTACGTGTATAAAAACTAAAAGTAAAATACTTTTGTATTTAACTAAACACGTTGAATTTAAAATAAAAATTTAAAAAATTCAATTTTTTAAATTTAAGACCGCAACATTGTTTTTTCAGTTTGGTATGTCAGTTGATTTTAGTGCTGTAGACCCTACATAAAACGGTAACATGCAAATTTTGACATTTACGAGCCATTACGCAAAAGTATGAGAGATAAAAAAAATTTCAAAATAGCAAAATTTGGTCACAATTTAGGCCTAAAATAAAAAAAAAATCTGGTACATATATACAGATAAATTTATGACAGCGAAAATTGCTGTAGACCATGCCCTTAACGACAAACAATAGGACTAAAGTCGAACGTGGCGTTCCTCTCTGGAAAAATTCCGAGTTCCTAGAACAGTTATTTACGGAGATGCGGGTATACGCTGATTTCACAGACGAAGTCTTGCTGGCGTCTCTTCCGAAGGGTAATGAAGGAAAGTTGACTGGTGGCCTGGGTGGGGGGAAGGGGGGTTAGAGAACCGCGTGGCAGGAAGTCGGGGCCGAGTGTCAGCACGTTGTTTACAGCTGGGGTACGTGTAAAGAAAGTCGGTGTCTGGTGCGGTTGGCGTCGACGACGTGGAAGTGGCAGGAGGAAAGGGGTAAGTAAGACCTGGTGTAAGGGAGGGGGGAGAGGAGGGACGTAAACAACGCGGGTGCCTGATCGGCAACCTGCGCGCAACTGGTATAAATATGGGCCACTTCCCCCTCGCGAGGTTGCCGCAGTCCGTTACAGCAGGCCGCGCAATACTGATGACCTCACGCGACTGTCATCCACCTAGTACTGGCTGAACGTACCAGAATACTGGTACCGCGTACCAAGAGTTTGAACCCTGGTAACATCGTTGACTGGAAAATCCGTGTTATCTGAATAAGAGCACAAGGACAAACAATACGTAATAATAAATACGAAACAAAAATTTATCTTTTTGCATTGTAATATAGCAGCAAAGAAATTATTTATAAAAAAAATTTAGTGGTCTTACAATTTATGGTACCGTAATACGAATATACTTTACGTAAATCAATTGCTACCCCAGCTCGTAAAGACGGGACGATATATGCAGGCACAATGATATGAATATGTTTTCTGATGCAACTAGCCGCATACAAACACTAGTCGGTTTCTTACATGTCTGCAAAAAATGTATATTGTTATTCTTGCACTGCATTGAAACTATCATAACTAGTCTTGGTGTCTAGTAGTTGAAATTAGCGGGACTTCATTTGTACATTAAACACATTAATTAATATCGGAGAAATTTTCGTCAGTGAACAATAATTGTAAAGAGTCCATCGGTGATTACTGTCTTCCAATAGGATTTCTTTATTCTGTTAAAGCTGGTAACAATGCCTGTGCCTTGCTGCCGAAACCCGCCCGACGCTACATTAAGCATTTCTTAGGCTACGTACCTTTTTTTTTTTTTTTTTTTCATTACGAGCAGCTGAGATTACTCAGTGTTATTTTTTCTGCTGAAGCCGCTGACCAGGAACTAGCGCGCTGGGAATTTGCGTCAGGGTTAGTAAAATAAATTTTAGTAACATCCACACGCCACAGTACATGTGTGGCACTACGTTCAGATCAGTGAAAAATATAAAATTAGTATAGCATGCTAACTACTAAATAATTATTTGCTGGCGTTTCATACGTATGTACTGTAACGTAATGTAAATAATTGAAGCAATACAAATGCAATTTAGTAATTTATCACCTAACAATTAATAAAAGGCGATAAATTTCAGAATTCAAACCCAAACTAAGTTTTATCAATAACATGAGACTCCAGACTATGTTATTGAGAACAAACCAAGTCCCGCTGTGTAAACTTAAGAAATATTTTATGATTTTAACGATATTTTTCGTAAAAATACTAGTAAATAAAAACATGTTGCTGTGCCCAGGCAAATATATATTTTTTATGTTAATCTAATTTTTTTCTAAACGATTGCTAATTTGATCGGGAATTATCTTTTCAGTGTTTATATTTTGCTAGTCACGAAAAAAAAAAACCTACTCTTTAATGGTTGATTTCAAACGCGCTTGGTCATCCTAAAACTCTCGTTCGTACAGGATGAAGCGCAAACCAAAACACTGCAAGCGGACTAATTTGCCCATTGACTCGTAACACGAAAAATATGCATTTTGCTATTATATGTATTTGTGTAATTTTAGGAAACATGTTATGATCTTTTGTTCCGTGCAAGATCACGCAAGTTGCAGAAAGTACTTTGTTATACTACTTTACAATAGTTCATATGCAGTACTGTATTATAATATGGTATTAGAGCGTAAAGGAACTAACAAAGAAAACATAAGTCAAATTTTTGTATTTTATTTAGAACTGTTGTATGTAAAATAAAAAATGATAGACGTACGCTCTGAGCATTTTAAATTGGATTTGAATAGTGAGAGATTACATGTAGTGCGTCAGTTTGTTATTATTAATTTATTTTAGGTTCGGAACTGTTTAAAAATTAAAATTGCTTCAAACAACTTCTATATAACGGCTATTTATCAAGATAGTTATACAAGTCGGAGAAATAATTTTGTTCGGATTCTGCTCGGTATTGGTGCATGCTAGTATTATTTGAAAGTTCCACACAAAACGCATTTTGTGTCAATATGAGGTTGTATTGAATGAGTTTAAAATACCGATTAAATTAAAAACACTTTGTTATTTATTTATATGAATTTATCATTATAACAAAAAGGAAACAACTTTTGCTGCCATTTGCATTGTTCCGACTTCCTTTAGCAGAACTATACCACAGTAGTTTGCGGTGATTTTAATTTGTAAATTTTGAAACGACGCGATCGCCACTTGTAACCGACATTTAGGTCCTGTGCACAAAATTATGAAAATACAGAGATCCAGATTAGAGATTCGCGGTTAATGACGAAGTGGTGTTTGACGTGCGCATAAATTCTGCCAACAGTGGTCCCTTGTCTCTGTATGTAAAGAGAGTTAAAGAAGATCGGAAATAGTGGGCGTTCTAAATTCAAATCAGTGAATGTCTTTGTCTAGGTGATTGGCACGCCAGACCTGATTTCGGTATGCTGAAGGGTCTATTTCGACAGACACTTCCTAAGGCTAGAAAGGAGGTAAACAAAAACTAACTATAGTAATTACTAGCTATCCACCTGCATAGCATGTCACGGTTGTCGGCAGTATTCTTTAAATAAAACCAGGCCCGTACATACTTACAAAAGTAACTCGTAAACATTATCTCTCGATGACCAGACTTGCATTTCTCTCGTCTGCCTCGAAGGATTTACAATATAAGTTTTCCCGTGGAATCAGTTGATTGTATACAGTAGATCAACTTATAAAATATTGTAGTTATATTTACGTTAAATATTATTCTCAAGCAAACAACAACTCAATGTCTCAACTAGTTCGATAATATCGAAAGTTAGTTTAAAAAAAACGCCTCTTCTCCTTCTTAGGGGTTTTATTTTGAAAAATTCTGGATGGTGGTTTTAGTCCGTTGTATAAGTATCCACAGGAAGTGAAAAATTACGACAATAGTCCGTTAGATTCGAGCTACAGCAACGATTATTTATTCATTAAAAACAAAACTATTATTTTTTTACCTCTGAGGGGTTGAATTAAGAAAAATCCCGTGACTTAATGCATGGAATTTACGTATTTAACAGCAAGCGAAAACTGTATTTCGAGTATCTCGACGTGTTTGATAAATATCCAGGATTTATTAAAAATACATTTTACGCCTTTTCATCTTAGAGAACGAATATTGGGAGGTCATTTAATCACACTTTAGACTTCTTAATGAGGGTCTCATTGAAGTGGAAATATGTAAATAACAGGAGTAGTCCGTCGGTTTCGAGCTACATTGACGATTCACCAAAAACATATTTCATCCCGTCATACCCCTTAGGGAAAGAATTTAAAAAATCCAAGCTTAGTGGGTGCCTACGCTCATAAGGGAAGCAACCCTCAAAATTTCATGTTTATAGGTCTAGGGGTTTAGGCTGAACGTTGATGAATGAGTGTGTGAGCCAGTTATATTTCGCGTAAAAATGTTAGTATTCTGTATAATGACCAGGAGATTTCATTCGTATTGATTTTCTCACCTTCGGGTGCTGATTTACAAAAGCTTTCACCGACTTGTGAGCGGCAAATTGCCCGATAAGCAGAATGTCATGGCTGTAACGTTTAGATTACAGCAACGAATGAATGGGCTCTAGCTACAATGCACCGAACAAAATAAATAAAAACAGCATTGAGTAAGTCGATAGTTTTATTTTTAATCAAATATACTTGAAATATATTTTCCTAGGTATTTTTTGCAAATGCTCATAACTTGAACAAAATACCCGAGCGAAGCGGCGTAGTGCGTAAACATTCGACTTGCGTTCGGGGTGACTCCGGTTTTATGCCCGGTGTGGCCATCCTGACGTAACGTTTTTCCCGAATTCACTCCAGAAGAACTCTGGGATAGTTCTTTCACACTGATTCCCTCACTGTAAACTGTCGTCGAACCCCAGCTTCCTTCTGTACTTTGTACTGAAATAGCTGTAGGAGAGAAGTAAAGTCCTTCTAAATATTTTAAGCTAAAATATTAATATTTATTTCGGAACCTATTAAAATACACACACGACATACTACGTAATATTTCTGTGACATTGTTGGATACCCTATTACAGGTTTCACTTTTCCCGCCACACATAAATGTACACGGAGTTGCCTATACAAGGGAACATCAGGCGTAAGCCGGAATGATACCATTTAGTACTTCACAGAAATGACTTGCTATGTTTTACAATTTTTAAATCTATATTCATCACAGTGCAGTAAATAACTCCACAGTCGTAATAAAATGCAAATTCTGTGAATACAAATATTCATACCGGGTGTTATCCACTACAATAGTCGCTTACAGCGAATATTACATTTTCGTTCAAATAACCTTTCGGAATGAGTGCCACATCTTGAATATAAGTACATTTGTATGTATTACAAATTACTAGAGTTGTGCAGAAACATTTTGCTTTCAACTAAACAATAACCGCAGAATTAGAAACTTCCGTAGTTAAATTTATTAACCAGCTTTAAAATTAAGTTCTGTATTTTTATGTATATATTTTTGCAAAAGATATGATATTATGCACATGCTACGTTCAAATACATATTTTACGTGTATTGAAAATAATTGAATTTGTTTTGTTTATACGTTTCAAAACTGATATTTGGTTTTACATAATTTTCAGTTTAGTTCAAGTAAAGTGTGTGTGTTTTTATGTTTGTAGGTGTTACTATTTCAAAATAGATTTTCACCGAAATCGTATACCTCAGTAATGCTACATGACAACTGCTTATTTCATTAAATTTAATTTATTACTTAAGACCATAGTAGAAGACACTAAACAAAGACTATTAAAGTAATAATACACCGGTCACATAAATATAAGGGCACTAGAATAGATAGATTGAACTCACCTGAGAGTGACAAATTCATTGACGCGTCATGACGTAGGGATGCGTTATGGAGCTGCTGAAGTACCGACAGGTCAGTCTTTCCAAAGGCTAAATGTGAGAGAGGTGAGAACTTCTGGCGAAAATGTGCTTCAAATCAATTTTCAAAATGTGTCACTTATGGAAAAGCGGTTCGGTGTCTGCCATACGAGTGTGTCTTTCTTAGTAAATTTTTGACCACATATCAAATAACTATTTTGGTGTTCTGTACTGACAGACAGTGTCATTAACCGTAGTTAACGTTCTGCCATCTGTCAAAAACACAGGCTTCCTTATTAACAAAACAGAGTCTTTGTAACTGGACTCGAAGTGATGAACGTAAGATCTGCTTTTAATAGGAAAGTGCTTCCTAATATACAATTGTTAGTGACGAGCCAGACACACATCTGACGAAAATGCTTTAAAGTCGGGCGTTTATTGCGCTAATTTTAGAGTTGGTCCCTCTAGCAGCTTCTCTGCTCGACCAATCAGAAAACCGAATCAACTTTCCCTCCTGAAAAATCACAAGACACAGCACCTTTCCTCTGAATCAGTCGTGGCATAAATTATAGAGTTGTAGACTGGGAAGGGGGCGGGGTTGGCGGAGCGTGGAAGGCAGGGCTTAATATAAATTCGCAAAGTAGCTAATAACTAACACTCATACGTATCTGTAATTCAAGTTCAAGCAAGTGCACATTTTAAAAATTGCCAATCCATGGTGAACTTCGCTATATCTCATGTACCATTAAAATTTAAATTCACGGACGGTATCCAAAACAAGAACTATTATCTTGAAGGTAACCGTCACGTGAAAGTAATATGATATAGTTAAAGTTCCACTACATCATTGCTAAACTTCAACTGCCCAAGAAATGTATAACAAACACAGATAATAAAATAATGAAGACAAAAATCTTTCAACCCAGAGATTTCTCATAAGCACACTGTGAATTCTTTAAATAAAGATATATCAGTTTCATTAAAAGCAACTGGTAATACTAAACGTTTCTTGAAGTAAATTCAGCGACATGTATTTTCCATCGTTTCTTGCTTGCTAGGTGCAGAATTAGTAATTAATTGTGACACTTAATAAAGACAAAATTAGTAAGAAATGAGACAATTCTGATGCCTATTTCTTTCCCTCATGCTCTTAAATTGGGGCTTTTGAATAAAGAAATATCATGTAAGAAAATATTTTATATACATAGCTGTTCGGTACCATGATGTAGGAGGCCGCAGTGGTCGAGAGGTCAGATCATTCGCCTCCTACCAAGGCGATCCGTGTTTGATTCCCGGCGAGGTTGGTCCACAGATTTTGGCACCTGGGAATCGTGCCGGACGATGCCGCTGGTCGACGAGTTTTCTCGGGGATCTTCCGCTTCCCCCGTACCCCCTCCACTACCCGGGCTCCGCTCCACACAGACATCGTGCCACCAAGAGCCTAAGCACTGACCAAAATCCACATTGATGTGGGCTACGCTGTATGTTATCTCTACACTCCATCAATCACTGCTGCTAATTAATTATTTGTATTTTTAGCGCGACTTGACTATGTTTGCCTTACTCCTTTGAGGCGATGAGAAGCAGAGTGGCCTAACCCAATATAATGTTATGTCATTCTGGCATTTATTTTTTCTTGGAATTCAAAAGTGCCAGAACAGTTAGCCCCTCTAGTGTTTTTTGGGTAACAAGGTCATGCTTAGAAAACTTTGGCACAGCAAAATATAAATTATTCTTGGTCTATTTCTGCCATTAACTCATTGTCTCAAAAAGTGGGTGTATCAGTACAAAGATATGCTTCCATGGCAGTTAACGCTGCTTCTCAGGTCGGATAGAGAAGAACTGACAGAAGGTAGACTTTCTCAGTGACTAGAGTTTATCGATCACATAGTTGTTCTTGAACGCTTGCAAGCAATTCAGAGTTTTAAGACGGCGAGAATTGAAAAATATTATTTTCAATGTTTGTTGAATATTTTACTAAATACCTGCGACGCGCGCAGCACATTTTTACGCGTTATTTTATTTATAAGCATTTCGTACTTGTTCCTTATATATTTTGAACGCTGTGCATCAGTTTCACATATTTGTGGTTTTTTTTTATTCATGTGAACTGTTTACCATTTTACGCACCAGCTGGCCAGTTTCGTCTCCTAACAGCAGTTTCTTGCTAGCAGAGTTGTCAACAGTAGATCGAGAAGCCATTGTACGCTTGAAAACTTCACTCGAACTACTCTTGGCCCTCCTCAAGCTAAAAAATTTGCCCTGCCCACCCAACCCTCGTGACTAAGTACAACCTAATAGAGACGGAGAGACAGGCAGAAAGATGGCGTTTACGGAAACGTAGTAGGTATAATCTACTCGGTATTGTTAATCACTTGATTGGATCTACTCTGTCGTTAGATGTTTAACGGTTTTTTTTTTCGAGTATGCTTAAACTCGGAGAGTAGTATATTGGCGGTCTATTTTAAAAATGCGCCAAAATCTGAAAAGGCGGTATATTTCAGTCGCCGATCTGGCAGACCTAGGCCTATATCTTTATACCTAGTTAGGACAGAGAAGTGTATTATTGTGTACTGGTACAATATACGTATATGGCAGTAAAATCGCGTACTAGTAATGTATACTATGCAAAAATGTTAGAATTAACCCCGAAAATTTCCATAGGAATTACAGACCGCAAAGTTGAAGTTTTGACACACAACCACCCCCGCCGCTTTTTGCATTAATCGAGAGTTTACTTTATCCAAATAAATTTAAAATGTTAAACATTATTTACCTTTAGATTGCCTAATAATTGATAACTAGATAATTTATTCCATACCTGAAGTAGATCCTGATGGTAATATTTTTAATTGATAAACTCCTCCAGACTTCTTGTCTATCAAAGGTACTACTTTGCGACATCGTCTTCTTTGTATACTTTTTACGCGTGCTGTCCTGTTTATCGTAGTTAGAGGTTCTGGACACCACTAGACTGTACTGGCACAAGGTTTTCGACCGTTTTAGAGTACTGTCTACTCTACCGAGTGGATCGAGTAAGATTTCCGTAAGCGCTTAGTAAGGCAAGGCAGTAGTAAAGATAAAGGTCGCATGCAGAGAAGATGAGTAATACAGACAGGCACTATGCTGGGGGTTATGGGAGGACGTAAAAGTCTTCAGACAGTGTTGAAGACTTAGAGCTGGGCGCAGGAGGGACGGCTGTCACCTCGCGGGAGTGATATTTTAAACAACTTCCGGCGCACGAGCGCGGCCACACATCCGGCGAGTGTGGGTTAGTAAAGGCAGGGGGGAGGGTTGTAGTAGTAGCAGCTCCGGGAGAAGCGAGACTCGCCGCGGAGGTGAGGATAAACACGCGCATGCGCTCGACGTCGATCAGCGGCGGTAAACAGCGCGGCGCGACACTGCACAGACGCCGGCACACGCGGGACGACGTCCGCACCTGAGGCACAGAATAAATATTGCTAACAGAAGAAACAAATGGGTGATTTTTCATTGTTACTGTCGTACCAGCTCTCGACGCGTACAGAAATGTAAACAATGCCGTGTGGATTCGAGTATTTGTTTTTTTAACCACTTTTAGTTCTTGAGACACTGTAATTAGCTTGCATATGAATTAAATATTTAAAATTGCTAAACGTGACGATTCGAGGATCAACATCAGATAATAAGTAATTATATCAGAAACGACATAAGCAAACTGTTTAACCGTTGTTATTGTACCAGTTCTCGGGGAGTACAGGCGTGTAAACAAAGCCATGGAATTTGAGACATTGGTTGAAGGGGGTGTGATAAGACAGTTTTCAGTTTTTTAGCCACAACATTTATTCAGATTGTATTATCGAAATTTCCTCTTCCACAAAGCGTACTATATATACTTTGTAAACAGCTTGGCGTAAATAATAATTGACTCTTTCATTAATTTGTCATTTAGAATCATTGCAAGAGAATGCTTGATAGTTAGTTGCAAAGATTCTGCATGACAAATTTCTGAAAGACTGAATTATTATTTATGTCAAGCAGTTTACCGAGACTATATCCTATGCTTTGTCAAAAAGAAAATTTTGATAATACGTTTTGAATAAATGTTATGGATGAAAAACTGAAAATACAATAAAATAGTGTAACACTCCCCCTTAATGTGCTCAGTACTGGGGTGGTACACGCTGACTGATGGCTGAGAACATGGTCTGTGCGGGCCGCGAAGTAGTTCTCTGTCCCTCGACCTCAATCAGAGGGGAGTCGCGGTGGGTTGTGCTAAACTTAGAAGTTCTGCCAGACACAACACCACTTCCAACCACTTCAAAGAAACAATGGACCGTGTGCGTCCTCACACTCCAGCTCGCTGAAGCTCTGTATACGGCGGTTTAATAAGACGTCTCTAAACTGCGCCGCCATGCTTTTCCGTGCATAACTCATCAGTAAATTTTTCTCGAAAACAATTCGTACATTTATTCATAGGTTGCCGTTTCAATAGAAGCTGAGACACAAATCCTAGTATTTCCCCGACACTTGAGTCGCCTAATAAGTGTGCTCGATAACGAACATGGTGTGCCTGGCGAGGGGGTGGTGCTGACGGAGGGGCATGAGCCACCAAAAATATTATGGGTGATTGTCCCTCCCCCACCAAAGAAATTATGTAGTAAAAATAATTTTCCTACTAACGATATATTCAAATGTGATTTATGAAAACTGCTTAAATAGCCCTAATCTTGCACTAAAAAAATTTAATTTTCTCGGGGAGGATTCCATGTCTCACGATTTAAAGAGGTGATCGGCAAATCGGCCACTGGATATACTTATCCACCCTCCTCCAAAGATTAATTGCCACGCACCACTATGATAATGGAATACAATATATGTACATTTAATTATACGTATAGAACGTTCACAGTGGTTACTGTTCTGAAGACAATACAGTAACAGCTGCTTAAGGAAAAAATAGAAAAAAAAAAAACTGTAAGGGAAACAGAGTTAATAAATTTTTGTTAGTATTGGAAAACTTTAAACGCCTGAAATTGTTATGCAGTAACATAAATTAAAACATATGTTAATCTATAGATCCATCATACAGAAATTTCAAGAAACGCGCAACATGATACCAGAGAATTTATGATAAAAAATGGTTGTTTATTTTTTGTGTTGTGTAAGCCACCCTTGCATGTTTCACATCCTTGCCGAGGGAAATATTCTCGTCGCAGTGAACATCTGTAATGATAATTTAGGCTAAGACATACCTGAGGAGGCTTAAACTGTCCTTTTCCATGAACCTGGCGCATTATATGATGACTAAAAGTATACTAATATAGAATGTATTGGGTAAGGTAAGGTAAGTGGGCTTCATATCTCGTCAACAACGAGGTCATTAGTGACGGTCACACACTACTTGGCAGGAGCTGGGAGAGGAATCAGCCATGGTCTTTGTCAAGGAAACATCCCAGAATTCGCCTGGAGCGATTTCGGGTAACAATGGAAAATCTAAATCAAGACGGCCGAAGCCGGGGATCGAATCCGGGTCCTCCCGAATGCAATTCCAACGCGTTACCGTTACCCCACCTCCTCCGGTAGAATAACTGGGCTTTGTGATCAACGTGGTTAGTATTTTCTAGGGAATGAGATAACAACGAACACCACTGATGTAACCAAGTTATATGTTTTCATTTCGTTTGTTTTAAGAGAAAACACCTTTTGAAAATTGAAATTACATACTTGATTTATTTTCGTCGTGCAGGCCAGTGAATCAATTCTTGTGTGGGAAAGGGGTTGGTAATCTGTTTCGCTCAAGTCACACCGCAGGAATTCTCGCCATTAGTATTGGAGTCTGATTATCAGTGACGGCTGTATGGTTGTTGCCAGGCTGACACAAGTTGCAGAGAACTGTATAGTGTTGTGTGCTAGTTGACGCTACATCCACTGACACACTGGTGTGTGGTGCCGCTTATTACTGACTGCTCACAACACAACAAGTAGTCAGTAGATATTTCATGGTCATTGGTATACGACGGCGTGTTTGCACGAGTGTACAGTTCTCGGCAACTTGTGCCCTACCTGGCAACAACCTTCGAGCCTCCACTGCTGAATATCAATTATTAGAGACTGGAAAAATTCGTTGGTTCACTGACCGGTAGGCTAGTCTCCAAGACTATTTGTGATCTGAAGCACAAAATAGCTACTCACTGGCTGCTCACTGACACAGTTATAAGGACCTGAACTAGTTTCGTTTTTTTATTATTAGCTCAGCGAATTCCAGGCGGTCAAAGGCCAATTGCGGAATTGTAATAAAGTTACAGTTGTTGGAAATCTAGCTTCTGCCTGAAAGAAAACGCGAATTTTTCATGTCCCTATCAATTATCTACACCACTAGCAATTTTGACGCACAACGCACGATGTTTACATTTTATAGTTTAGAGTAAGGTTATAATATTTCTTTGTGCCTGATTATCACAAGTACAACACTGCTTAATAACTAGAGATGGTATATCGCGAAATTGTTTCGTGCCAGCGTACCCTTGAAAACGCTGCAGTTTCTTGCAACATGTATGATTGGGTGAGATACTTCTGACACTATGTTGCTGTCTGCAGACCAATACCAGGCATCATATATTACAATAGCGGGATTATTATTGGTTCAGTCAAATAGGGTAACAGCTCCACCTATAAGGGAAAGCCATCAATCTCTAGGTAATCTGAACGTACGTTGAAACCAAGCAAAGAGTCAAGTTTTCCCGCGATAAACCATCATCTCTATTATTAACTAATTGGCTATTAAGTCGACAATGTACTATTGTATTGCTGGTTTGAAGTTGATCAAACAGCGTAGTCTGTTTATTTCAAACAGCTCACTGAAATATTCTGTTTAAAAAGCAGCGAGTTTATTCCCCATTGGTAACAAATGCAAAAAAAAAAAAATATATATATATATATATATATATATATATTGAGGTTTGTGCGCCCAAGTAATTTTGTTTGTAATTATTAGTACGATGATACACTTTGGTCAAGTGGTTTTGATTTGGGTTATAACCTGTTCTGGAATGTTTCCAGTCCGCGGGCGGCAATTGAAGAACTTCCAGGGCTTGAGGGTCTAGGCGTTCTGGGGCTCAAATCTCACCATCAACTTCGACTCATATGTGTTTAATACATAATTAATCATTTTACTGTACAAATGTCTATTCGTGCTTCTGTTGTGTACAACAAAGTACGTTTAGTTTTATTATTTTGCTTCTATTAAGCAGCTAATATTCTATTTAATAGGTGTTTTCAAATTTTAGTAAACACTTACCCAATATTTTTTGTCTTTAAGAGTGCTAACGTTAGTACAAAATAACATTTAAACATTTTTCGGGCAATAATAAACTTATAAAATTATTGTCTGTTGGGATTATGAAATACCTCGAATTCATACCATTCAATTTTACGCTACTAGAGTTATAGCTACGGAAAGAAAAAATTCGAGTGCTCAATGGCCCA
The DNA here is from genome assembly GCA_003012365.1 of Medauroidea extradentata. NCBI lineage: Eukaryota > Metazoa > Arthropoda > Insecta > Phasmatodea > Phasmatidae > Medauroidea > Medauroidea extradentata. The sequence continues at coordinate 32,479 of PNEQ01124533.1, read as the reverse complement.
CTTGTTAGACTACAATCCCCGTATACTCGTTTATTGTCAGCTGTTCAAGTTAGAAGCAGCTAATGGGTAAATGGTTGGGACTTGAATGTACACAGGGCAGTGGATTTTAACATGTTGATTATTCAACTTGCGAAGTATTCTTTTCCTTATGTACAGTTAGAATAAAATAACAATATTTATAATTTGTGTCTGGAAACAAGTTGACTTCCTTATCAACTAGTTTTAGTTCCTGAAATAACTATCAACGCCATCATTACAGTGGCACTGTTTAAACATGGCTATGATGAGAAATATATCACCTTACAGCTAGCGCTTCTAACGGCTTCGTCTCGAACTAAATCGATCTTAGTATTCTTAAGCCCCTTTAATGCAATGTTAGAACATCGCCAATATTCGGGTAGCGTTGACGGCTATTTCACGAAATAATTCAGTCAATAGACTAACATGTTAACATTTGAAGTCAATTGTACAGACCTTATCTCCTACGACAGAGCTCCCGACATTCTCTTATGCAAGGACCAAGGTGGACCAGAGTAAAAACACTCGTCCAGCATTAATGAAAGCTCGGATTTCATTCTCGGCTCCGGCCATCCTGATTTCGATTTCCCACGATTTTCCTAAATTACTCCAGGTAAATGCTCGGAAGGTTCATAAATACAGGCCCTAGCCGATTCCGTCCCATTTCCACCGTGCGTTACTAAGGTCGTGAAACTGTTAGTGGGAACGTAAAACCTCCAATAAACAGAAATAACAATAATTAAGTGTGTAAAGTTGGCACTTCTGAAAGCTACCCAGACTGCGTGGAACTTAACATGGGTAGAGTTAATTCTACCACAGGTTCAAATGCCAATGTTATTAGTTTGGTAAGGGACAATTTCTGCCGATAGTTGCACTGTTATCGGTAAGCTGGCTTTCGTGTAAATAGAAAGGATTTTATTATTTTTAATGAAAATACATTTAGAAAGTTTACATGAGTTAATGTGTTTTGTTTTTAATAACAAGTATAAATAAACTGACTTTTTCCACGATCCAGACTAGCTAACATTAATTTCATTATCATCTCTCATTTCATAAGCCCCCATACGAACTCCAGGTAAGGTCAATTCTACTACAGGTTAGAAAGAAAATGTGTTTTCTTATGGGAGAGTTTGGCACAGGGAAAATTTCTGCCGCTAGTTTCGCTGCTATCGCATGTGGACCAGAAAAATACGAAACTGTTATGAAATTAATTTTAAATATGTTTGGAAATGACATAAGCCATTTAACTTAATTTTAAAGTGAAAATTAATCAATTTCGCGTTTTGGATTATCAGCTTTATATAGGCCCCTTCTTAAAATTAAGGAAAGCTCTGTGATTGGTCAGTCTGCACGCATTAGCGATACTAGCGCTCAATTTTCCCTGTGCCAAACTTTTAACATCGTTCTTTCAGCACTACTAGCGGCGAAAATAGTCCCTTGCCAAGCTCGCCGGTAAGAAATTCTAATACATTCATAACCTATGGAATAACTAACCTTAAGAGGAGTCCCCGAGTGGCGCATGGACGGCGTTGCAGCGAGCGTGTCACGCGTATTCTTTTTTAAGGGGAACCGCTTAAATTATTCATATTACGTTTATTTACGAAAAGAACACACATTTGAAACTATGCTTCTATGTTTTCAAAAATTCAACACGCTCGTTTGAAACATGATTTTCGGGCCTCGCGAAATTGCTAAAAACGGATTTTAGACTGCTGTAACTCCGAATATTGCCTGAATTCATAAAGTGCAAAGGAAGACGTTGCATTTTTTCGTTGGTTTTACTTGTGTTGTCTATTGTCTTGTGTTTGTTGTCCACTGTTCACTGTTTTTGTCTATTTCCATATTTTTTTCATAGTGGGCATCTGGTTCTACATCTGTGTCTGTCTTCTGTGTATGGGTGGTGTTGTCACGATATTCGACTGAATTCTATCTGTAGAATTCTTTGTTGTCTATAGTAAAAAAAAAACTGACAAATTCTTGGGATTGCTTTTATTCTATTTGTGTGTGTGTTATATATATATATATATTTTTCTTGTTCGTTTTTCGTTATTCGTCATTCAACACAGGTTTGATCAGCAAAAACATGAGCAGTGGCGTACGTCCACAAACCAATAAATTCTCATTGTAAACTCCCATTGCAACAAACATTTAAAAATATCTTCAAAGGGAGAGGTACGCGTTGGTCTTTACTGCGTATTAATAAATTTTGTCGCCGCTTAATTAAGGACATTCACGTGGCAAAAATTCATAATTTTATGTTTACACGACAGTGTTCGTGGGACACTGGCTCTTATTGCTACGCTGTTCCCACGCGTCAAAGGTGGAAATTCGACACCGGCAAAGACTCCTCTTAACGGGTGGATAAAGGGGAAAGAATAGCTGACAATAACAGCACCTGGCCACCCAGAAGGCTCATTCCGCGTCGCCTGCCGCCTTTACCCCAATCACCCCCTCCCCCCTTCCACATAACCCGTTTTCCAACCACTCGCGCTTCGGCGGTTTATTTTCGAGAGGCGGAAAAAGGGCGCGAAGCCGCGGAGTGTCTGTAGCTACAGGAGATGGGCCGCGGGAAGTAGGGGGGGAGAGACGTTGAGAGGCATTCAGGATGGCACGGCCCCAGAAAATACCCTCCCTTTCCCTCTCGCGCTGCGTAAATCTGTCTCGCTCGCCGGCAGAGAGACTGGGCGTCCCGACGCCTCCACTTGTTGACTGAGCTCGGTGGCGCGACGCCCGGAACCACCTTGCTTCCCCCCAGCTAGCGCGGGAACCACGAGGCCCACGGACGCGACTGGTCGTTTATCGTCTTCTCCGTGCGATGCCCACGCAACTAACTCGTGTATTTAAACGTCTATTCGAGTTGGATGAAATTACAATGCCCTGCAGTTGTTACACTTATACTCTATCCATTCTAAGGTTGCAGCTAATTCAGCCAAGTGAATGTCAGTAACTTTTTCTGCACAGCGTAAATTTCATTTGAAATACTGAAAAATGCAAGGTAAATATGCTACGTCACAATCACAATGTAAGAAATCAAGATATAATTAAATTGCTTTGATTTATTTCGTTTGAATTGTTTATTTCTGCTGCAACCTTAGAGTGGACAGAGTATAGGACTGAAACATGACCCGTCGTCAACCCAGGGCGAGGGTATATGATGTCCTGATCCAGCGTGGCACACTTCTATAGGTTGTTCACAATAAAGTGGGCACTCTTGAAGACCATCTTGTCCAGAATAATCATTTTACATTATTATATATCGTGACCTCTAGCGCTAACTTTTGTGTGGTGTATAATCTATATTAACTTTGATTATTATATACGTTGCTTAGTTTGTTTTAAAAAAGTGGCATTAAAGTATAAATTACCTGAAAGCTATAATTTCAAAAGTGTTCATTTTATACTGAACCATCTATACATATAAACACACTATCTCTCTATCTCTCTCTTCCATGGTACAATGAGTCTTTTTTTTTATCACGGACTCAGGAGTTTACTTTTAACCACACTGAAGTAACCGTGATACGTTGTTTGTAAAGTGATTATGTTTATCATACAAATTTTGGATTAATAAAAATTTACAATATTTAATAATTTGACGGACTCTCAAGAAAAATTCTCCAGCTCAGAAGAAATTCTCGAGCAAGCACTTCTACGGAAAAATTATCGACGTATGTTACTCATTTCTTATAGGGACTATGCAAACATGCGTACTGTATATTGTATTGCTGTTCCATAAATGATAAAAATAATTAAATAAAAATAAAAAATAGGAAGAAAACGGAAAAATTAGTATCAATTTTATGTGCGCTTCCTGAAAGAAAAGTGTAATCATGAAGGGCGGAGCCGGTGCCCAAACCGAGCTGTTTCCGAACGTGAGTCCAGCGTGTTACCACCTTTGCACGGTTGGCGAGCGACTCTTCTCACCGATATTTGCGCTGAAAAATTAGTTGTTGACAGTTACTATTAAAAAACAAATTAATTGTGTTAGGACTTTGGATTTATGAAAGTGATTTTATTTTTGTGGATACCATTTTATCAAATTATACGTTGTGTTCTTCATAAAAAGGGGCATATTCAAGTAAAATTTATTTTACATTGCCTAGCAAAGGTTAATATTACCATCTTCATTCGTTATTAACACATTACCAGCTCAACGCACCTAGCAGCTGAAACGTTGCCGTACTAAACTTGGTCATAAGAAATTCGATTATCTTATAGCCTGTAGCACATAATTTTTAGTAATACAGAAGTGAAATAGTCATTAGGACGGTAAACACCTGGCACACTCGCCAACCGCATAGCGGGAACACCTACCAACACTCAGCATAAGGCGGCTGCCCTTCTAGTCATCAGCCAGACCAGTAGGAAACCTGTCGTGACATGCAGGAGCCAAACAGACGTGGGACTGGCGTCAACAGCCTCGGGCAACCAATAAGAGGCAAATATCGGCCGTATCAAACTAAGGTTAATTCTGCCACAGGTTAGAAAGAGCAATGTTAAAATATTGGCACAGGGAAAATTCCTGCCGCTTGAGCGCTGGTATCGGTAATGGGTGCAAACTGGCCAATCACAGCGCTTTCCTGAATTTTCAGTTACATAAAGTTGATAATTTGAAACTCTGAATTGGTTTATTTTCGCTTTAAAGTTATGTTACATAACTTGTGTAATTTCCAAGCCTACTTAAATTTAATTTTACTACAGTTTCGTATTTTTCTGGTCCCTTTGCGATAGCAGCGAAACTTGCGGCAGAAATATTCCCTGTGCCAAACTCTCACGTAAGAGAAAACATTTTCTTTCTAACCTGTAGTAGACTTCTACGTTCTTTCACGTTTGTATTACTATTTATTCTGTGCCGTATCCAAACACACATAAGCGGAAATGCGGCTTGTATTTCGAACTACAGGAATAAGCCAAGCACAGAAGTGGCTTAGAATTACGGTAAGAAGGTAAATAGGTATGTAGATAGAAGGACCTAATGTCTCATCTATGTTGGCGTCATAAGTGACGGAACCAGTAGTCGGAGCATTATGAACTGGAATGGAATTGCCATGTCTTAAGGAAACATACTGGCGTTTGCCTGGCGTGTCTTAGTATAACAATGAAGAGCACTAATCGTAATAGTGAACAATGATCTACTCCAAATGGGCTACACCTCACCAGGTCACTCACCAGTCCGTGCACAAATTCAAACTTATCTTAAGTAATTATATATTTGGCTGGAAATTTACGCAATGTTTCGGGCGAGATATTTGGTGCATAAACGTTTGCTCCTGATACATATACTATCTGCTCACACGTGAGGATGACCGGGTGGTAGCATTCAGGGCGAACGCGTTTACCAGAACGCAGGGAAGATACAGATGCACGATTCAATACTGTAACGAACACTCGTATTTTGGACATTAACAGACAACTCTACAACTTTAAAGTTATTTTTAATACAAGCAATTATACTCTGCTACTCTTAATACAGTATATTTTATTCGTTTGCCTTCTTGCTTGAATAACCGATCAATTAATTACCACAAATTATTGAAACTTGAAAAATATTCACGACTAAATTAAACGGGTGAAAGGAAAAAGGAAAATATTCTACATTTTACCAAAAATGAACTGATATTGCCACGTTTTACTTTAAATGTAGCTTCATCGATTGAGATAAAGAAAGAAAAGATTCCATGAATCCTTACACCACATTAGGAATTGGCATTTTGAAATAAGTTGTAAAAGGAAATTATTCCATTCTTAACATCAGCGTTATGGCATGATTGGCTATTTTCCACGAGAGTCGCTGCAGTATTGTTTCTTTTGTTTGTGTAGTGTAAGGTGTTGTGAGTATACAATAGTACCATTGTAAATGTGTGATTAATTCAGTGTAGGTATGATATAAACATACTGTTCTTGCAACTAACAGAACTTACAGTATGAATGTATATCTGTAAACCATCGTTTCATTGAGTTTCAGAGTGTCGACTCATTGAGATTAAAGGAGAACAGTAATCCTACTTTGATTGCATATAACTTTCTGTACATAAAAGGTATTATATTTTTCAGGTAATGTGCGATTTTCTTACAACAAACATGTCCCTAATTGTACGTTTTCCCATCCAACCTATATTTTAGTGGCAAAACAGTTTCTTTTTCCCGAAAGTTCGCCGAAGTGGAATATTTTCCTTCTTCATCTCACCCATTCAATTAGGCAACTAACTTTTTCATCTAGTCCCTTATCAGTTATTTCAAATTCATGTGATTGTACTTAAAGAGTGGCATAAACGCTTGTTCAATACACCGCTGTCATTCTTCGTAATATTTTATATTATTTACAAAAATACTAAGAACACTTTAAACACAATCTGTTTAAGGATTGTGATAATAATACAGGTTTGCCAACATGTTGCTAAGTGGTCTCTCTACCTTGAATTTACCCAAGCGCGTTCGCCCTGAATGCTGTCATCCAGTAATAGTCAAGTGTGAGCGTTTGCCTATGTGTAAGACGCACGTAACAAACACATTTCGTGAATTACTAGCCAGATAACAGGAGATTAGTTTATTGTCGCCAACACTAGAAAATTATTTAAGAAAACTTTAACGTAAGTGTTATTGTTCTTCCTTAATACGTTGCGAAAATAAAAGCTGAACAAAAATATTTTATGTTTACCTATTTAATAACGGTGGTCGTGCACTAATATTAAGTTACACTGTCTAGGGTACTAGCATTCGGAAGCCCTGGGTTCGATTCCCTGGTCCGGACATCCTGATTTTGGGTTTTCAAAATTTTCCAAGATCACTCCAAGCGAATTCCGAGATGGTTGCTAACTAATGGCCCTATTCCTCCTTCGTTTATTGTCCGAATAATTTGTTCCATCTGTGACGTCAACGTCAACGAAATGAATATGGGGACCTGAATTCCAAACCATGCTAACTCTAAAATTTAATAACAAGCAAAAAATTGTTAATTCTTTACTGTGTGCATTTTTTCTGAAATGGGAGTAAAAATACCGTATTTAATTAGTAACATACTTTAGATAGATATAAATGCAAACCAAAATTTGTTAAATAGCAATAAAAGTAATATCTTTTTCGAGTTAGCATGGTTTCGAATTTAGGTCCCCATATAGAGCTGTAGCTTCTTCACGTCACGGAATGAGTTCTTCGCTTTCGTTGTGCAGATATCACTGCATTTTTGTATGGCCACAATGTATTGCGTTCCTCAATACCATGTTCCCTTGCGTCTACTCTTTTTACGATAATTATCATTTTTTAACTTAAGCGAGAGCAGTTCTGTTTAAAAGGGGTTTTGCCGTAATAGCTGTTTTATCAAAACAAGATATCATACTGTTTCGACTAATAAGACAACTAACAAAAGTTTCATCAGTTACATAATCAGCTACAACCGGAGTATTTGCTGTCTTACTTATTCATATATCTGCCGAAATAGGTACATCGTTAAATAGCAACATTAAAGCACAAGTTAAAACACAATATTTCACTTCTCAATGGCCACCGTTAAAATGTCAAAATTTGATAGCTTACAACACTTTGAAAATCGTCGAAATAGGTAAGTGTTCTAGATGCATTGTTTAAATATGTAGAACAATATTATTGTAGTAGTTGTAAGAATTAACCCTGCTAAGTTTACTTAAATACTGCAGAGAAAAATACAGTACACGACCTATTTTTTATAACTGTAGAGGGGGGCAATATTCGAGCTAAATTTACCCAAGCGGCTGAAAGTTATAAACTTACAGCATTCAAATATACGACGTCCGAATCGTTTACTTACTGTTTGGCGCTGTTTAAAGTCATATAAAAAAGTAAAACAATGCCACTAGAACTCTCAGCTACTGGAGAACTGTCGTCGGTTGTCGCAAAAAAAAAAAAAATAGTCTCCGCGTTTAGAAGCTGTCTCTCTCGAATTTGCTTCGGGTATCTTTGGTAAATGATTCTATTTAATCAAGTTGCAGGAGCTTTCAGTCTGATTAAGAACACATTTTGCCTCATCATTCCGCTAGATCAATGATCGACTGTGATAATGATCGATTTTAATCGATTGTGAATTATGCCATTGTATTCGGTTATGTACACGTGATGAAGTTTAACGACATAACGTTCGTTAAGCTATCGAAATATGGCAAGTGCGTAATCACTCTCATATACGCATTATGGCTCAAAATATTAAGAAGGGGGAGGGAACACGTCACTAAAAATATGTATTCGTAATAATAATTTCTTAAGCATAGACATTAAACACATAAATACTTGTTAACCGCACGTTACTTAAAAGAGTTTCCCAGAGGAAAATTCATCGTAGATACATGTTTAATTATGTTGTTAAAGCTGGTGTGTGTCGGCAGTCATGTAGTGGGTAAGGTTAATTCTGCTACACGTTAGAAAGATAAATGCTAAAAGTTTGTCACAGGGAAAATTTCTGCCGCTTGAGCGCTGGTATCAGTATGGGGTGCAAACTGACCAATCACAGAGCTGTCCTGAATTTTAAGTTACGTTAAGGTCCGGTTTCTCAATGTCTGATTTTCTTCTTATTATATTTCGATTAAAATTTAACCAATGGTTAGCAACAATATCTGTTTCTCAAGTACTGATAAATCAATGGGTTAGCAGTCGGTAACCATTGGTTATCTTAATCATAAGAAGAGGTATTGGTGACAAATTTTTAGGTTATGATGGCAGGTGATTTTAATTTATTGTTTGAAGATTATGATGAAAAAATATAATATTTCATAAACAGGCCAAGACTTTTTCGGGAACGTCCAAATCACATGTAAATAGATGACCATGAATTTGTTATCAGCTTTCGCCCGAGTAAAAATAGTGTCCTAGTACTACTAGAAAAAACTGAAGGACAGTTGAAAGTGACCACAGACAGGCGTGTACTTGTTTATTGCATGTTTTATTTATATACCATAAACTTTAGTACGTTCGGGTAAGTAGTATTCTTTTGTAGGTAATTTGAAAACATTTGGTGGTTATGTCACATGCGTTTGTATGATGTCTCTATACTTCCATACATTATTTTGCATTATTGGTTAGAAATCTTTGTTAGATATGTTAACACAGATTTGTACGTTGTACTACATATCTTGGGTGATGGTATTTTAATATATATATATATATATATATATATATATATGTTTTTATTTCTTCGAGAAAAATAAAACAAACGACGATCAGGGAATCTGGATTCATAAGTACTTAATATAAATTTGTAGATTATATTACATGTCTTTAGATGCTTTTGTATATAATAATACCTATTGTACGTTATGTTATTGTTACATAATTTTGTAGGTTATGTTACAAATATAGGTTCCTAGATGAATTAAATTCTACTTCAATTTTCTTCCGCGCATTTTCTTTCTGCTTCCAAGTTACGGCGTCAGGTTTTTTTTTATTATTATTCTATGATACGCGCGTATTTTTCAGCAAGAGAAATTAGCATTTCTGTTTCCACATAAACCGAAATTTCGGCACGCTGCCACTTATTTTCTTCCATTATATATACAAACACCGCTAACCAGCACAACTAAATAAACAAATAAAACGCTTCATTGAAGCCAATCACAAGCTGATACGTCATTGCATGGTTGCCACTTTTACCTTAACCACGGCAGTAGAAGAACAGGTCTGGACACTCGCCTGGAAACTTGACCCCCTTGTTGTTTGGCTGCCACCAACTTACCAATAATGCTTTACATTTTTGGCACTGTAATCCGGGCGGTCGGCTCAAACTCCGCCCACTTCCCTCCCACTAAGATAAATAATTTATCACAACGTATTATTTATCAATTTATGAAATACTTCCTTCGCTCACAATTTTAAATCATGGCTCCAGAAATCTTTATTTATTTTATAATGTTAAAAATGGAAAAAAGTGGGCGGAGTTTGAATCCGAGCGCCCGGATTACAGCACCAAAAAGTACAACATTCTCGATAACTTGACGAACTACAGCCAAACAACAAGAGGGTCAAAATACATTGTTAGATAGGCGAGTGTCCAGACCTGTTCTTCTACGGCCGTGACCTTAACCGATACTTAACTAAACGTAAGATTAATGTACGTGGAGAAACACTTCAGATTTAATCACTTCTTAATCAATAGGTTAAATATAATCATATGATTAGCTAACCAAGGCTTTAATTAGACACTGAGAAACCGGCCCTAAGTTGATAATTTAAAATGCGAAATTGCTTTCTTTTCACGTGAAAATTAAATTAAATTACTTATATCATTTCCAAGCAGATTTAAATTTAATTTTACTACAGTTTTGTGTTTATCAGATCCATTAGCGATAGATGCGAAACTATCGGCAGAAATTTTCCCTGTGCCAAATTCTCCCATAAGAAAACACATTATCTTTCTAACCTATAGTTCACCAAAGCGATCCGGGTTCGATTCCCAGCGGTGTCGGCCCCCGGATTTTCCTGTGTGGATCAGTGGGTTTTCTTGGGTATCTCCCATATCCTCCACCCTTTCATTCCGGCGCTGCTCCATACCCACCTCATGTTACCCCTCAACAGCGCTGAGCAATATCTCACTCACTCTAACTTGTAGTATAATTAACGTTAGTAATGTATTGAACGTAATGTTGTCAGACATGAGCCCGGAGCGGAGCGTGTGCACGGCAGAGGGCGGTAGCAGCCTGCAGCCTCCGCCCAGCCCCGACGAGCTGTACAACCTGACGCAGCTGGCCGAGGTGAGCCTGGCCGCCGCCGCGGGGCACGTGTTCCGCCCCCAGCCGCCTCCGCCCACGGAGGAGCCACACGCGTGCCCCGACTGCGGCAAGCGCTACTCGACGTCGAGCAACTTGGCGCGCCACCGCCAGACGCACCGCTCGCCCTGCGACAAGAAGGCGCGCCGCTGCCCGCACTGCGGCAAGGTGTATGTGTCTGTGCCCGCCTTCTCTATGCACGTGCGCACACATAACCAGGGCTGCAAGTGCCTCTACTGCGGCAAGTGCTTCTCTAGACCTTGGCTGCTGCAAGGACACATACGCACGCACACTGGTTCGTACCCACGCTCTGCTCTACCGAACATTCTGAAGGACACGGGTTCAATTCCCGGCTACAGACATCCTGTTTTCAGTTTACCGAGGTTTCCCGAAATCGCTCCATTCGACTGTTGGGATGATTCGTTATCACGGGTCATTGCCAATTCTTCTCGCCTCTTCCTGTCCAAGTGTAAAGTTGTGTGTAACCTTCTCTAATGATGAGATGTAAAGTCCACTGTAAATTAAACTTAACATAACCGTTGAGTATGCAATTTAATTGTGTTCTCTTTTTCCAATAATTACTCAGCAATTTATAAAAGTGTAATGTGACTGATATTCTAGAAGACGATATGACAAGCATTGTTAAATTTTACGCAGTGTCTTAAATTGTGTGGGCTGTACAAACTAGAGGCATGTTATGCAATGCATCCTCCCCCTTATTTTATTACGATACTGTCGCTGTCACATAATTCTACAATGTATTTTTTTCTTAAAATTAATACCAACTCAGCATAGTATTCACATCGTTTGGTCACCCCATGTCAAGCCACGAAATGGGTTTACCGATATTCAGTACGCCTGCGATATAGGCAATCCATTGACCACCTGTGTGCTGCACATTGCGGACATCAGGAATTTGTATGCAAATAACCAGAAATACTTTCTTAATTTTAATTAGCTGTCAGGAACTATACACTAAGTTGGTGTATACAAACCGGTACATAATCCGACTCAAGTATTTACAATACACGCTACATGCTTGGATTTATTTGTGCCAATCTTGCAAGCACAAGTTGCCAGCGATCATCCTTTACATTGTGCGTACCATGTTGTAAATATTTTGAGGACTTTTATTCTACAGACTCAAATATATATATATATATATATATTTGAGTCTGTAGAATAAAAGTCCTCAAAATATTTACAACATGGTACGCACAATGTAAAGGATGATCGCTGGCAACTTGTGCTTGCATATATATATATATATATATATATATATATATATATATATATATATATATATATATAATTATGTCAAAATGGTGAACTAATTCATTTCCACGCTCCCTAGGATGCCGTATGCAGGCAGGCCTGTAAAGTGTTCCTAAGTTTACTTAATTCGTTCGCAGGCCAACATTTTGTTTCTGAGCTGAAACTGATCCAGCTAGAGATGTCAGAATCTTGTGCAGTCCAGGTGCTAATAAAACTGTATCATCTTGACAACAGCTAGGCGCTAATGAATGCACGTTAGACTCGTGTGTGCAGTAGACTGAAGATACCAGATACATTGCTTCATGACCAGTGCATTAGAAAACCAGACATGTAAAATATTTTTATTACTTTAATATCGACGATTTCTTAGAAGTAAATGGATATATTAGATCAAAAACTTGAATATCCCCTGTCATTATCTATAAATACATTTGGGCCGAAATGTGAGCTTCCTCTTTGCTCTTAATAAGAAAGCAGTCCATTTGAATACCTTATAAATAAACAAATAAACATAAATCACAACGAGAAGTCCACAATGTTTAGTTCTTATAGTTTTAAAAAAATCCAGAATTTAGTGTGAGGTAAACATTTTTTTTTAATATTCATATTTAGCATGTCTAACAGTTTTTTTTTTTTAATACTATTTTAAGATTAGTGTTGTAGGTGATGAAACACTTTATGCAAAACTACGATTTCCTGTCGCTATAATCATTTTAACGTTCACTTGTCGGGTTGATGGACATGAATGTGGAATGTTACAGGCGAGAAGCCCTTCAAATGCCCTGTGTGCAGTAAGGCGTTCGCCGACAAGTCCAATTTGCGCGCGCACGTACAGACGCACTCCAACACCAAGCCACACGTGTGTGCGCGCTGCGGCAAGGCGTTCGCACTCAAGTCCTACCTGTACAAGCACGAAGAGTCTTCTTGCATGCGACAGAACCCACCCCACCACCACCACCACCCCCAGCTGTCGCCCGGCAAGCCTGCCCAGGAGCTCAGCATCCCGCTGCCGCCCCGCGTCATGGAGCTCGCCGTCGCCTACTGACGAACAAACCCGAGCGGTCCCGAAGTCGTTGCCGATCGGTGCGTCCGCTCGGGCTGAGCTTCGACGGGGTGCCGAAGATGCCCGAACATCCTCGAAGCTGCCGTCCGGTTCGGTCGGCGCCTACGAACAATAACTGACAAGTTGTGATGTGTTATAGCCCCCAACCAGACATGGAGCACAGTTTAAATGAGTGATTTTTAACGCCAATTGTACAGTGAGTCTTGTTGCTTGGACGAAAAGGTAGTATTTATTGCAAGAAACAGTATGTTGTAATTGAAATCAAGTGTCACTTACGTTGCGAATCTACTTTGCAATATGATAAATGTTGTAGTCGAGTACAGTGCTATGATGACGTAAACGATAAAATAAATTACCTAATTTGTAGTGTAATCTTCAGGTATTGCAACTTAAAACCGAAGTGAAATAATCATGAAGTAATACTGATTTGCCAACATTTCAAGACAGGATATTAAATTAGTTTATTAAACGTGTTCAAAAAATCAGACATTCAATAACAGGCAAGACAAACTTATTTTGATCACATTTGCATATGAATTTGAAATGACAGTCCCAAAATGTATGTTAGTTTTGCATTTTATTCGTTCTTTGACATAACTGTCCTCAACGAAATAGGCTTTTGGGAAGTAATGTCACTGCAATTTCTCGGCCTTTTGTTGAAGTGGTGCATTTTCGAACATTGAATGTGGTAGGCCAGATTAAGTAACCTTAAACCAGTGAGATTATAACAACTGCATATCGCATAGTATGACTTTACCAACTGGTGTTCATGGAGTAGGGGGAAACGAAACGTTTAGTTTTGTGAGGTTATCCAGTCCTGCCAATAAATATAACAATGCCCCTATTTAACTACATATTGAATGTATAGCATTCAGTTAAAAAAAAGAAAGAAAGTATGGGTATATCACATCATACATAATAATACATTTGCTAAGTTTAAACTCGAAAATTGACCTGTGGATATGTGTCAGTTATGTTGCCTTAGAGGCATATAACGAAAAGTAACTTTACATTTTACGAAAAATAACATGCTAGAGTTAATTAAGATTTTCTTCTGGTCACTTGGTCAGAATGCTCAATCCTTAAAAATTATTCAGGTAATGATTTAATGTATTCAAGCAATTAGCTTAGTCCACTTCTTGAAAGCAAGCAAACTACATTTGAAATATTTTCTAAACGAATCGAGTGCAAACTCAACTAACGTATTTGAACAATCCCAGCAGTGTGAGTGAACGATTAACAGGAATAATGTGGACACGAACCATTAAGTGCTACCTCGTTCAAGGAAAATAGAGGCGAAAGAAATAATACAAAAAGCAAGTCGAATTTTGCTGTAGTTATCACTCACATACAAAAATAATAGATGAACTTACATACGCAATTATGTCAAATCACAAACATAAATGAAAAATAATTTTTCAAACAAATAACCAAACCGTTGGAAAGGTGGTGGGGGGGGGGGGAGAAAATTTGGGATCTTCTTGTTCTCCCTTCTTTACACTAAAAAAATCTATAGAGATACTTTTAAAATTGCCCACAAATTTCAGTATGTTGAATAAGACTGAAGTTTTATATAGTGGCAGTATATGGAAAGAGCTTCGTAGAGCCCGCGACAATGCATAATCCAAATGTTACTCTGCTTCTTTATCGCTGTAATTACATATTCGGTAGCCTCTAAAATTCAGAAATTTTACCATTTCTTAATTTCTATACAGTTCTAACAGTTTATATAATAATTTTTGCAGTGCACTGATCGTAGCGCTATTTAGCAGTGGCGGGAACCACGCTAAAAATCTGTTGCTCGCAAGCCAATGCTATTAGTTTTTTTAAGGTAGATGGCTTCCTAAACAAGCTGTGTGTGTGTGTATGAGTGTGAGGCACACAATTAGCGGAGCGTTACGGGTGCCGCTGACGGGAGTGTGTATTGGAGTATCACTATGGTACTCAACTGACAAAGCACAACTTTACTATTATTATTCTTCTTATGTGACTAAGAAGTGATCATGCAAGTGTATCTGTGGAAAATATTGTTTTAAAGTCTAATGCATGTTCCTATCTTTATGTTTTACGAATCAGGTTGAAATATTTTCTGAGATACGGCATTCTGAAAAATCCGTTTGTAGCTATTTAGAGGGGCTCGAAAATCATGCCTTTTAATATAAGCGTACAAAATTTGTAAGCTTACAGCGTCATAGTTAGAAGTGTGCGTTCTTTCCGGAGGTAAACAAATGTAATGCAACGGATTTACAGCTCAGGTAGGGATGGTGCACGGCCACGATTAATTTACAATATTTTCCCCACTACAAGCATTCCTGAAAGCGTATCACTTTCTTGATATTTAATACTCTACACGCATTTTTACATTGTTAGATAATAAATCACGTCCATATTATGCGACATTTGTGGAAAGATAAGAAATAACACAATATTTCTTACCTTCCAAATAACGTCACATAATATAGAAGTAATTTACTATATAACAGCGTAAAAAGGTGTACCTGACTAACACTTAGAGCATGAAATGTCAAAAATTATTGATACGCCTTCAGGAATGCTAGTAGTGGGGAAAATACCGTGAAATAAAAATGAACGTGCATCGTCCACTTAAGGAAGATCAGTACACGCCAGCTTTGAATTATTCGTTTTCTACCATGGGTTTCATACAAGAGAATTTTACGCCCTACGTGGCACACAATAGACCGTCTTAAGCGTTACCAAATTGTTACAATTTCACTACCTTTGTACATTTTCAACTAGTACCCCTCGGGAGGAAACAAGTTTTTCCCAACCGATGGTTACCAATTACTACTAAACAAAGGTAGTGAAGGTGTAAAAAAAATAATAAGTAAGAAAGTAAAACGAAATACTACAGAGACCACGGACGTAGAAGAACAGGACTGGACACTCGCCTATCTGCCAACGTATTTTGTTTGACCCCCTTGTTGACCGATAGTTGACGATATTGCCGTTGGCGCGCTGCTTTGAAGGGGGTCGGATTTTGCACGTGGGCATTGGAAATATACAAGATTTTGGTAGAACATGAACAAGGTGTTGCAAAAACCTTATTATTTCGTATTTTTTGTTTCTTTGTGTTTGCCAATGATGAAAGAAGCATTAACTTAATTTAGCATTTTCTGCAACCGAAGGCCACCACGATATTTCTTCCAAACAAGTGAGCACCAATAACGCCTACTTCACCATGCCACTGCAAACTAGCGCAGCATCGGCAATATCAACTAGCAGTCAACAAGGGGTCAAGTTTTCAGATGAATGACCAGAAGGCCGTGATAGAGATTGATGCCGGTCAATTCTTTGCTAATAACAACGAGGATTATTCGAAAAATAACCTAGTGACGTAAGGCGAAAATATTGAATGAGTTGCTAATACATTTTTGATCAAATAAATTGTCTCTTATTTATACTTTTCGCGTACTGCTGTATTTCTTTTAGTCAAGTATTTTTGGTTGTGTCAAAGGACACCTGCTTTTCGTCGAGAAAAGAAAGTTTTTACTCATACTGTTTTTGTTGAAAGCATACATTTGAAACCAATAAAGTGTAGTTTTATGTTATTTGTTGGTATGAGGTGGAAACACAATATGTGTTCCCACAGAATTGCACAAGTTGTCCAGTATTGGCTTATAGTTAGAGATGATGGTTTATCGTGGGAAAACTTGACTGCTTGCCGACTTTCAACGTACGTTAAGCTTATGAAAAAAATTACAGGATTTCGCTTTTGCGTAGAGCCGTTACCCTATTTGACTAAGCCAATAAGAATACCGCTATTGTATTATTTGATGCCTATTATTGGTCTGCAGAGAGCTATTGTTGTGTCAGACGTATATCGCCCAATCATACATGTCGTAGGAAACCACGCTGTTTTCAAGGGTATGTTGTCACAAAACATTTTCGCGATATACAATTGTCTCTACATATAGTGTACTAGCAGAACCCGGCAGACGTTGTCATGCCAATTCTTGACAAGGCACTATGAATGCAGTTGCAGGTCTACGTCTTACGTAAAGGGTATCACGATAATATTCTCCGTGTTCAAATACCTATGTATACCAATTTTCATGGAGATCGGTCGAACGGTATAGAAGTTGACGCGGTGCAGTGTCATCTAGTACCTAATTGGTGAATTAGAGTAAAATGGATAGCATAAAAACCTTCGCCATAAAAAATACATACATGTGTCGAGTTTCATGTTGATCGATCAAACGGTGTCGGGGTTATCGTTCTGATAAATACATACATAAAAATACACACGTACATACACATATACCAACATCCGTTTATGTATAATGTATAGTCTACAGTGGCGGCCCGAGGGTTGTTGGCAGGTAGGGCACAAGTTGCTGAGAACTGTACACTCGTGTGAACGCGCCGTCGTATACCAATGACCATGAAATATCTACTGGTTACTTATTGTGTTGTGACCAGTCAATAATAAGCGGCACCTACATACCAGCGTGTCAGTGGCTGTAGCGTCAACTAGCACACAACACTTTACAGTTCTCTACAAAATGTGAACTACCTGGCAACAGCACACGAGCCGCCACTGATAGTCTATTTTAATGTATGAGTGTATAATACAGATTTGGTAAATCTATGATATGCTAGGCGTAAAATTTACTTAACTCTCTTTGTATGAAACTTACGGCAAAAAATAGAGAATTTTGAGGTGGTGGCTACTGATCTACTTTAACGTACAGTAGTTAGATGTCGAAACCTGTTCGTCCACGGTCGAGACACAGACAAACAGTAGTAAAACAGACATGAAATGTCTCGGCGGCTCGTTTGATGCAAGCGAACTTCACCGTTTATTGGATGACCTTGTTTCTTCGGCGGCTGCATATTACGGCAGGTTTCCTATTGGCCTGGTTGTCGGCTAGCAGGGCAGCTGCCACGCTGATTAGTAGGGCAATGAACTTTTCGCGAAAAGATTTTTGCCCCACTTTGTTTCAGTGTCTTACGTGTACACATGCAGCTCAACTTCATGGCTATTGACAGAGTGTTTTTGTGCAGAGTCCTTATTCATTTGACTGTGCCAATCAGTACACGGATACCTGCCACACATCACGTCTGTGATTTGCGGATTTAACCTCCACACGCTGGGAGTTACGGCATCCAATCACTGACCACAATGCAGTGATGCAGGCGCGCACGTAAGACACTGAAACAAAGTGCTGCAGAACTCTTTTCGCGAAAACTACCGGGCCCTATTCATGGCCCTACTGATTTGCGATAGGTATTTCTTCCACGTTGCTGGCCAGCGAAGCTATTCTGCTGGCGGCTGTAACTGTGTTCGTCGTCATTTAGGCTATTTCACTTCTGTATTCCTCAATATAGTGTGTTCGAGCGCTGGAGAGATACTGGCTGGCGGACAGGGGTATGAATGGGGTAGCGCCGCCGACCCACATGAGCATGTGTTGCATGTCGAGGGGTCGAGGAGACGCGGCCGGCCGTAAACATGGCCGGGAAGACGTGCCCGAGCGAGAAAGACGAACTGCGGTTATTTTCGAACCTTCCCCTGACAGCTGTTCGCGTGCGGCGGAGCGGGAGAGAATTCCGAAAATGTCTGGGCCGCTGCCAACTGCACGCGGAGTTCTTGGTCGATGGAGGAGTGTCCAACAAGTGTTCGCTCGCTCGCGTTTTCAAAGTGCCCGTCTCTTGAGGCGTTTACGAAGAGTGACCTGTGAGAGTTAGTTCCGGCACAAGACCAGGTTCACCCGATCACAAGGTTTAAGGGCTTGTTCCCGAGTTTTTTTCAGACTGGTGCCAATAACTAAAATATTTTTTAACCAAAAGTTTTGAAAAAATTTGAGTCAATGTGCAATCACACGACGCACAATACTGTGGATGCGTTTTTTTTCAATAATGAACCATTCGCCAGCAAAAAAATAATTTCCTTCATTTTTGCTTATTTTCACGACGAAAAACGTGGTACTTTGGGTAATGAAATCTAAAAAACCGTTCAGTATAATTCTACAAAAAAAATTAGCTACAAATTATAACATATAAGTGTCAAAACTGTGCAGCGAAATTTTGATATGAGTATTAGGTAGCAATAAAAAAAATATTTTCGAAATCACTGCAAAACTCAGTACGTCTGAAAGCAATTCTGGGGAGTAGAGTGACAGCGATTCAACATAAACCAAAACTTATACATTTTAGAGTACAACATTAATACCAGAGAGTTTTTATATGTTTTACATACAAAGAAAAATTCAGGGAAAAATTAAAACGCATGTCGCTAAGCAGTACTTCACAAATATAAAATATTTGTATTGACAAAAACCTTACAATGAAATGCAATTCACACACTTTTCCTCGTTTCAGACACACGCACGATATTAGTTTCGTGCTTCCTGCTTCATAGAGTTTGGGTTGTTTTTATTGTTGCTTATTTTTTTTAGCGATTTTGAGCGAGTCGTTAGTTTAAGATAACTAAAATAATTGTTTCAAATAGAGTAAGCTGTTAGCTCGGAGTTAATGA
This sequence comes from Medauroidea extradentata, assembly GCA_003012365.1. Lineage (NCBI taxonomy): Eukaryota > Metazoa > Arthropoda > Insecta > Phasmatodea > Phasmatidae > Medauroidea > Medauroidea extradentata. The sequence continues at coordinate 12,900 of PNEQ01124533.1, read as the reverse complement.
AGTTAACGATCGTGTTATTCGGTAGACTTTTTGAACTGACATAATTCCATGAAGTCACTATCGAACGAGACGAGTTAAAATTTCCCTCTACTCGTGTTGACTGCTTTTGGTAAAGAATTTTGCACGTACTTGTTTATCATTTTCCATAAGTCGTGCTTCGCGTAGTTTTCTAGTTTGCAAACCTTACACTGGTATAGTCAGCATTATTGCCTGTCCATACTACTATTTCATGAAATCGAAAAAAAAAAAAAAAAACTAACTTATTGTTGCTGCCGTGTCGTACTTCTCATATAGCCTAAGATTATGGTCCTTTATTTTTGTACTAATCGCAATCAGACTCGTTGCTTACATTGCACGTAGCACTGGCAGTTTATGCGAAGCGAACTTGAGGTAAACGATTGGTCTGAACATAGTGAAGTTTTTCTAACTATTTATAATAAGTCGCATTTGGCTAAAACGTAAGCATGGTTTAATAATCAGGACGTTCGAATGCAAATAAATGTATTTTGAAAACAACTTATATGTCTTTACATACCAATGAGACAACAGTTGACTTTAAGATCACTTGTTTTGTTCACATATCTAGAGACCCTTGTTTTTCGCGAAAAGAATTTTGCCCCACTTTGTTTCCGTGCCGTACGTGCACATCTGCAGTTCTGCTTCGTGGTCAGCGATTGGATATTTTAACTGTCACGAGCCTTGAGATTCTACCGGCAAATCACAGACGTGTGGTGTTGCAGTAAAGTTTTTGTAGTTGGCTCAGTCGAATGAGATACAGCTCTTCATACAGACACTCTGCCAATAACCATGAAGCAAAATTGTAGATGTGCATGTAAGGTACTGAAACAAACTGGGGAAAAATTATTTTCGCGAAAAACAGGGTCCCTACACATAGCTCACGAACAACGATTCCGAGTCAAGAAATCTTATTTTTTCAGAATGTACCAAATGTGCTACGAATGCATTCAATACACTTCGAATACGAACGCCAGGAATATATTTTCCAGCTAATGAGAGAACCTTTCCTGAACTAGGGACCATACCAATTCCATGTTTTTGCACTAGCATTTGCTGAACCGTATTTGGGTATCATGTGTTTTTAGAATTAGCTTGAGGAAAGATGAGAGTTATTTTTGTATGAGAACTTGTGATAATTTCTGTTTGTGTTGTGTACGTACGCTGTTAACACGCGCAAATTTTGTGTAGATAAAAAAAAAAATATTTTTCTTGCCTTAGTGCAAATATTGGCACCCTGTTTATATTTCTGTAAAAGTTTTCAAAGAGAATATTTTTGTACTATTATTATAGAGATTTTAATATGTCAGCCCATGCTTCTTGAGCAGAGGAAAATTTAAAAGCGATTAATTCATATGACTTAAAATATTCGTGACAGTAAAATTTTACATTGATCAGCCAAGAATCTGCGTTGTATAAAATGAGAACTAATGATTTTATACCTTTGATATGAAATATGTTGTGAAGTATTATTTCTAGAGGACTCTATTGAAACACATTTGTTTTTTGGATTGTTAACAATCTAGCACAGTAACAGACTGTTAATAAGTTATTTAATGCTATATTGTGTTACCTTTAAAATCGCTTTTTCAACTTTATAAACACAAACGTTAATATTGTATATATGTTTGTATTCATGTACCTGCATTTGAAATATGTCGCTCTACTGTGCTCCTTAGATTTAAATATACAAGTACTGTATTATAATCACTGCAAAGTTAATCGAATGAGTGTAATTTCTCTAAGTAGATATTGATTAATATCTAAAATCACGTTTAAGTAACACTGTATTTCTACAATAGTACACAAGTCATTGCTGATGCATTTTAAATTTCTTTTTTTTTTTTTTTTCATGTTAAGTAATAACATTATTTAATGACAATCTGAAATTAAAATATTTTTTTTTTTTTTGCTCTTATAGGTACAAATTTAAAATTTTTAAACTTTACATAGAAAAAATTATAAAGAGAGTATTAGGTAGAGTAGAATAATTTTGCTGAGTTGTAGGACGTTGCATACAGATACAGACGGCAAGCTTTCACGGCCGTTTTCTGCATGCTGTTGGCTTTTGAGATTTTGCCGCGTCAAAACTTTATTGTATTTCGACGTTTCAGCAGTCGTTGCAGCCGCCATCTTCAGCAAGTATGTTAAGTTGGTCAACGGACTTCCTGAACTGACAACTGCAATAACAAACGAAATGCCGAGAGACGGGAAGCTAGTGACACGGCCAAATCCCTAAAACCAAAAACATGCCATATGGACTTTACTTTCACGAAGTTACATTAACTTATAAATACAACAAATTAAAACTTCATTAAAAAAAACTACTGAGTTTATTTTCGCTGTGCGCATAAAGTAAAGAGAAAGCGATTTTAAGTTAAGCTCTAGCGGCCAAATGTACTTAAATATTTTGTGTAATATTCATGTAGTTTAGCCCTTCTATATGCAGCTGTACAGTTAGTCTTTGCTTGTTGATATATTTAGCTGTGTACATATAATGAACAATCCTGTAAATGATTTTTACGTTTTAATTATTATTAGTTCAGCTCTAGAACCTATTTAATAACAAATTGCCCATGTTTGTATGTTTACACATATTAGTAGGTTGAGCCACGTGTTTAATTGGTTTGTATTATTTCCTTATAGCGATAACTTATTTCAGTCAAACTGAATATTTGCATATAATTATAAAATTTTATGTAAAGATTATTTTTAAGTTTAGTTTCGTAAGCACGACTCCTTGTGTCGGTTGTTTTAACTATGCCTCTTACATAAATTTTGTATGCAAATGAGTAATTTACTTAGGCCTATGTTATTATTGTTAGAATAATTGAAATTCTTGTAGAAAAATCTGTGTGTTATATTTTTATAACATTTCATAATATTTCTATTCATAATAAAATTTTGACAATAAACCACTTTTGTAGTTAGATATATATTTAAAGCCTATGCTAAATTATAGGCAATTATATATTACTAATTATGGGTAAAAAATACGAAGGATTTTCTGAAGATTATCAAATTTGTAAGCAGACGTTAAAGAAGTTTAAATTTCAAACATTTATTTTGCTGTGTTTGTAAATACATTTGTTATTATAAATTAAGTGTGAAATAAAAGGTTTAATTTATTCACTTATGCTGCTTTAAGTAAGATATATTTACAAGACGTATAGTTAAATTACTACGAAGTTTTGTTTGTATACGTGTTATTTTTTTTTTGTGTAAACTAATCACTGTTGATCTAGTTTCACAAACGGCCGCAGATGATTTATAATTATTTTGCAATGTTTATTTTTAATCTTGAATGTATAGTTCAAACCCCAGTTGTCTTATTAGAAAACTTGGCTTCCTTCGAATGTTACTTCAAACATCTGTTTTGTTTTCATAGTAACTAAGAAACAAGAATCTTGTTCATGAATTCCAAACACGATCGAGTGCTATTTCAAGTTTAAAGTAGGAATTAACATTCTGAAATTATTTACATTCTTCCATTGTATGTAGATCGAGATCCTTGAGACGTATGCACTTATGTGGACCAAGCACAGCCAGTAGAATATGACAATATTAAAGAGCACTTTACGTCAAGAATACTTTTGTGCATGAAAAGCGATACTGTAAGACTACGGAAAATAGTGACATGTTATAAATAGTAAAATCTCTTAGGAGTGTTAAAGTACGATAACATCACAATTTTATATGTTTATGAAATTGTGTTAGTTTTGTAAACGATGGTTGTGAGTACAGTTTCCTATTACAAGACTATTTTTGTCCTCATAGTTTTTTCATAACGGTACTTCAAAGTCAAAATTTGCTTGTTACGCTGCCTTGCAAATAGTGAAAACCAACTGACTTACTTGAATAAAACAATTCACTGTGTACATACACCAATGAGCTAAGTAATAAAATAGTTAAAAACCCACAACGTAATATTTTGAATTTTTTAAATTGCAAAAATTCAGAAGAAAAGTAGCAAAATCAGCAAGTTCACGGGAGGTTTTTTTTAAACGTTTTATTACTTAGCCCATGAAATGTCATTTGATTGTGAATTATTTCACTTATGTAAGTAGTTTTTACTATTTGCACGGCTGCAAAACATGTAAATTTTGGCTTTGACGCACCGCTATGAGAAAACTATACGAGATAAAATTGATTTGTAAGAAGAAACTGCTCTCACATGTATCTTATACAAAACTAACACTATTTCATTTAAGCATAAAATTATGGTTTTATCATACTTTAACGCCCTTAAGCCACAATTAGTTACGCCAGCTAATATTAAAACAGCTTTATGACAAAAACCATTTTCTGCCTTGAGAACGGGAAGCTGTTGCTACAGAGACGAAAAACGTGGATGAAATTGTATGAGGTGTTTTCAAGTGGTTTTTGCATGAACATACTTAATTGCTGTCAGGCTAAACGTGAATATTATTTTCAAATTTGGTTATCATAGAGTCCTGGATATTATCGTAATAAATATTACAAAAATTACAGTTTTCCATTTTTATGGAATTTGTGGTTTCAATGCGTTATTTTTCTAATTACCGTTATTAAATTTTACTCGAAAGAAAAGCATACTACCGTCCAATGCTGTATAAATAAACGTCCGCTAATAAAAGATATACTCGGCAAAAATTCCCATCGAATAATGATGAGTAGTTTAGATTTTATCGACTATTGAATATTCCGGTCACTCACTCGACATATTACCATTCCATTCCCCTTAAGAGTGAGCTCTTGCGTCGTAGCTAAATACACAAGGTTTCGGCGTCAGAGATTGTGCCTCAGAAGTTTGTAACACTAGAAACAATTTTGTTCAAAACGTTGGTTTAAACTATTGTCTAGGACTGCTGTTTTTTTTTTTGCAAACTGACTTTAAGAATCCTGTAGTTATATATTGATGCTTCAAGAGGAGTCCTCGACCGGCGCATGGACGGCGTTGCAGCGTGTTACGCGTATTTTTTTTACGCGAAACCTTAAGTTATTCATATTATGTTTACCTACAAAAAGAACACACACTTGAAACCATGCTTCTATTTATCAGAACTGCAGCACGCTTGTTAGAAACATGATATTCGGGCCTCTCAAAATGGCTACAAACGGGTTTTTTAGACTGCTGTAACTCCGAAAATATTACCTGAATTCGTAAAGTGAAAAACGAGAGGCATGCTTTGGTCTTTACTTCATACTATTAAAAAATAAAATATTGGGGCCACCGCTTAAAGTAACATAGTAAAAAGACTACAACGGAAACCTTGCACGCCAGTTTGGCGCGCTGCGAATAGAGGCGATATGCTTCTCGTCAACCGTGGGACACTGGCTCTTATCGTTACACTGTTCCCACACGTCAAAGGAAGAAATTTGACACCGCGAAGTACTCCTCTTAAGAGTGCGTGGTAGATAAATAAATGCTGATAACATCAGTTGATTTCTACGCTTTTTTTCGAAACCAATATGGATAAATTACTCAATGACAATCGTAGATAATGGTATTTGCCAACTTTATGATTAAATATTTATCCAAAATTACTAATTCGTTACGCGTGATCTCTTGCACCGCAGTTAAATGCATGAGGTTCCGTCGTCAGAGATTGTGCCTCCGAAGTTCGTAACACTGGAAACAAGTTTGTTTGAAACGTTGGCTAAAACTATTTTCTACGATTGCTATTGTTTAATTTTCGCAAATTTGCTTCAAGAAACCTACAGTTATAGATGAATGCTTTCAGCGTTGAATTATGTACCACGCCCTCTTAAGCAGACTTGCACTCGGTTCTCTTAAGCAGACTTGCACTCGGTTAGGCACGGCGCGCCGACAGCAGCAACGTGTGTGGCTGACGACGCGACGCTCGTCGTTGCCGCAAGGTGTTCGCCGCGGTGCGACCCACGCGAGGCTGCCGGGAGCTATTCCCGTGCTCGCGGTCTCTCCTAGCCTGGCAGGGGGTGTGCGGGGTGGTGTGCGACGACGACCTAGCAGCGTGGGGTAAAGCCAACCTGCCGCCGGTACAGACACTTGTTGGCGGCCAAGACAGCGCGCGTTCAGCCGCCACGTGCCCGCATTCGTTCATGGCAAGCCAAACAACTGTAAACAGCCCTATAATAGCAAGCGCTAGACGCCGTTACGTTTGAGATACGGGAACATGCTTGCGAAAAGAGCTATTTAATATATATTTCTTACCTCAGTTGTTTTGTTAGAAAATTGATCTTCATTCGAGTCACCGTAGGGACTCAGAAATAACAACCTAGCCACTAAATGTTATGCGCAATTGGGTGCTGGTTCAAGTTTCATGCAAGACATTACCTACCGTCAATTTGTTTGTATTCTTCCGTCATATTCAAATCGAGCTCTTTGATACATATGCACTAATAATGCTGACCATACACTTCTGCTTGGACAAAATTTCTTCAGTCACGTCATCTTCTGCCACTGTAATAAATAAGTACAAATACTCGGCCAATATTCGCTTCCATAGCTAACAAAAAAAAAAATGTTTTGAATAATTCTATTCTATAATCTGAAGATTTAATTTCATTAACATTTGTGTTACACGTGTGGAACCACTTAGTCCGGAACGGAAAATTTAACAAAACAAAACATCCCTTGGTACGACTGGTCGCTGTCGAGCTCACAATTTTCGCTAATTAAAGTTAAGAATGTCAACTTTAGAACAAAAGTGCCATACAACTAGTGGATCAAAAGAGAAGCGAGTTAATCGAGAATCTGTATAATGTATTAGCACAGTTGTACCACAGCAAGCGAGTGAAAACTGGAATGGACTCGCGCAGTAGGATGCATTATACATAGCGGTATTTGTCAGACTTCTGAGGATACCGGTGACAGCTGCTGATGCGGGATGAGAAGGAAAATGGAAGGGGTGTCTATACTTAGAGCGACTACCTGCCAGAGCTGAAGTGCCAAGAATCCCACTAGATTCTAACCAAGATAATTAATTTTGGTAATGATTCGAAAAATAAAAACAACGTAGCCTATATCTCATATGGCCCCAGAGCTGCCTTCAGTTACTATGCAATAAAAATAATTTAGTACAAGAACATAGTATGAAGCAGTGATTGTTCCGAACAGTTCCGCTTGCTATCCACATAACTTTATGAGATGCAGCCGAAATTAAACAAAATCGAAATTCCTTTCCGTTTCCGTGGATTCAGTGAACCAATATCCTGTATTTACCGTCAGTAAATAAGCACAGTTAGGGTCAACTAAATTTTTTGGTGAATAGTAAGTTCTCCAGAAAAATATTCAATGCTTAGCGAAAAATTCTCAGTTCTAATGACTTCAGTATGTTTTGTTAAATTCTGGAGAGCAAAATATAACGAAACTTGTTCTCATAGTAATAACGTTTTACTGCCGATTTTAAATTTACTCTAATTTTATTGTTCAATAGCGGTATGTTAAAATACATCGGAATCTGAAAAAGGGCTTAGAAAATGTTTTCTTATCAAGACTATTCCATGTAAGACAGTAATCTGCAATAAGAACCCAGTGAAATCCTGAATTCGTAACTTTGAATATCCTTACGTATGTTTATTTGTTGGGACGTACATATCTTCCTAGTAAAACTTCTTAACTGTGGTTATCTACTAGCATTTACTATATTGCTTCACAATATATTATTACATCACTTACTTTCGTGATGTAATTTGCGTAAAATTTACACCATGCTGTATAACTCGAATTTCTGACATTCATTACACAAATCTTTTAATTCAAATTAAATTTATGAATAAAGGTAGGTAATGATTTCCCTGCCTTTTTAATACTTTCAAGTAGGATGTGGACATCTGTGGCCAAAGTAATGTAAGGGAATTTTTATTGTATTTAATTCATTAAAGTTAACTTTACAATAGTTCTTCTGTTTCGTAAGACGGACGAGTATGCACCTAGTCGCCAGTGTCAAAAGTTTCTTTCCAGTTGTTTGGTCGAGTGAGTTGTCTCCCAAAATTTTAAATCGGTACTGTATGATGGTATGCTAGCCACCAACGTAACAAGGAACTTGTACCTTGTAGTTTTGACCATTTTATGCATTTTATTGAATTGAATTTAAATGAGAAATCATATTTACAGTAATTTTATTAACATAGTTAGTCTTTTATTTACGGTTGCTGCAAATTCTTTTCTTTGGTAATCGGTAATATTACTGAGTTCTACTGTTATAAAATTTGAAAAACATGTAAATTGAAAAAAAAAAAAAAAAAAAAAAAAAAAAAAAAAAAAAAAAAAAATTACAGTGAATTCATTTGAAACATAGTTTTTCAACTTTTTTCGTGCCTATAAATAAAAACCTACGCCAAAACCCTGAGTGATCAAATTAAATTAGTGACATAGGCCTTATTGATATGCAACTAATTTTCGACTATAATTAAAAATTATCTTTATATAATAAAATGTATAAGTTGAAAAAATTCGACAGTTGCTAGCTGTTTTAATGTATACGAGCTCTTCACTGATGGTCAAGCTTTACACCTTATGTAAACTATTTACGTGAATATGCAATGCGTTTTCAATCGCTTTCGGTTCAGTCCACAGTCCGTGGAGTATAACAGAAGCAAGAGAACTGACTCAAACTTACAAAAAACCAAAGTTACATAAAATTATCTTATTCTGAAAATCTTTTAGTTTCAAATTAATTTATCACCAGGTTTTGATAAACCTTAAATTCAGGTACAATAACATACATTTATACATACATTTTACCGATTAAGACATCTCACTTGACAAGCAACCGATTACAGAAACTGGACTTTATTGTCTTTGTACATTTTCGTGTTGTTATGTTTTGTGTTTTTTGTTGTACATTTCAGTTGTATGCTTTGTATTCGTATGTATTAATTTATGGTATGATTTATTTACCTTTATTTGGAGTTGTTCGTTACTGAATGTAGCATGTATTGCTAGTCAAAGATGTAATGTTCTATTGTACGTACACTCAGTCTGTTTAATTTTGTAAGTTGAATCTTATGGACGTGAATTCGAAGTGCCAATATATTTGTAAGTCTTAAGGCTCTGTATTATGTATTGCAATACATATTGTATACTATTTGGGCAAATATATTACTGTTCCAACCCAATGTCGTTAGGCCTTATAAGTTTATTCTTTTAAATAGTTTAGCGCTTCGATATCAATTCTAGACGAAAACAGAGTGGCATGTTAAAATTTAGTATACATTAGTTAACGGACATGCTGATTACCTCATGCATTTATGTGTGTATGCGTGTGTGCGTTGTCATATGTTTAGGCATATCTACGCATGTCAAGCATACACACATTCATATACATGAGTGAGTCAAGACGGAGTGTGTTACTTTTGTGTGGTGATAGCGTATGATAAACTATGTAGAAAAAAAGTTTTAATTATTGTCCCTAAAGTGAGCAATGCTGCCCTTAAAAAAACAGTCTGTCAATGTATATGTTAATTAAAAGGTAAAAAACTACTCTATACTAAATAACGGGCCTCTGTAATGTCTAGTAGACGACTTTTCTTCATTCTAAGTAATTCAGTTTGATAAAGCCATCATTGTTCCAACGGGTATCTCCCTTATTTCTCCTTCAAACTTCCTAACACTCCCATCATAACTCATGGTGAACTGCATAAAATTAAACAGGCGGGGAAGATGAATAAAAAGGTTGCCTCGTCGGAAATAGCTAGAGTTGGCCAATTTCGAGAAAATTGCATGTCAAATTTTTTAATATTCTTTGTACACCTGAAACATATGCAGGCATAGCGACAGTCTTGCATTGCAGCGTAACGCACTTAGTAGGCGAGTCGCAATACAGTGATTTCGACTGCATTTATCATCGATGATTTTGTAATGCGGATGGAGTATACGTAGGCTGCATTATTAAGTAAAGTGGTTGCTTTCTGCGGTCAAGAGAGCTGCAGTATTAAAATTAAAGTCACAACTTAATGGCAATGTTCGCCGAGTTATACAAAATAATTCATCCAGGTAACTCCACCGATAAAGTTGAACTTAGGTCGCTAGGTTCGAAGGAGTGCGTCTCAAGTGCTACTTAAAGGAAGTACATTACGCAGAACCTAATAATTAATGCAGATAATAAACACTGCAGTTTGAGAAAAAAGGTTACATTATGCGATATACTGTAGACACTGATGCATTTAGCCTTGCAGCAATAAATCGTGTACTAATACGTTGATTGTCAACCTCGCAGTCCAAATGTACTCATCCGCGGACCGCCAGTGGCGTTCCCTGATATGACCTGATATTATGTGTGCACTTCCGGTCTCGTACAGGCGACGATTAACTATCTCCTTCGTGCAGCAGCTGCATTGCACAATGTTCCTCCATGCGTTAAAACTATGTCACTGAGTTCTTCGTTACTCCACTCCAACATGGTAGTTGTGTGTCATTGCTTATGCTTGTATGTAGGACTTACAGATTAGTTACACATAAGATAGTCTTTGCTGGTGCTCAACTCAGCTGATTGTTCGCCAATAGGTACACAAGCTAACTACCAAGCAACTGACAAAAATCGTTCCAAATAATCTGTCAATCGTATACGTAAACTACAAACTCTAAAACTGGTACAATGCACAGTAGTCATGTAAACAAATTGAAATGGCATTAACGATACACACATACTGTAATTTAATCTGCTTATCACTGCAAACATTTAACATTTTTATATATTTTCTTAATCTTGTTTTTAAAGGTTCCTCATATTTGCTACATAAGCTCTTTATGAAGCTATTCTTTCATGTTTACATGACAGCTATTGAAAATTTAAAGCAATTAATATCATGTCTTGCTGTTTGACTGTACTTTTTAAGTTTGAACATAGCTGTTCTTTAAACTACAATGTTAATTATCTGTATTAATGAGTCAGTATACATTTTGTTTACGTGTTAGTACAATTGCTACCACTGACTATATACAAGCTGACATGTTTTGTAATATCATAAGTAAAATTCTTTGTATTACTGGAAGGTGTGCCTGTTTTGTGTAGTTCTTCTGCCACACTCATTTGATTATAGCGATACAAATTAAATTTTATCGCTGAGGTTACGTAGATGTAAAATTTTTACAAACATTACCATAAAATTGTTGGATTTATTTTAATACTGCAGTTTCCTTGACCACAGAAGGGAAACGCTTTGCGCAGTATTACGCAACCTACGTTTACTTTACATGCGTTACAAAATAATCAATGATGAAAGCAGTCAAAATCACAGTGTTGCGACATGCCTGTTAGGTTAGTTATACTGCATTGCAAGACTTTCGCTATGCCTGCATTTGTTTCAAACGTAACAAAAAAAAAACTGCAAAAATTGACGTAATTTTCTTGAAAATTGCTAACTCTTATCAATTTTCGACAAGACGATCTTTTTAATAAATCTTCCTAGCTGGTTTATTTTAATGTAGTTCACAATTAATTGCGTAGGAGTGTTTGGTAGTCAGAAGGAGAAAGAAGGTGTCATGCCCCATTGGAACAATTTTGGCACAATATTACATAACTAAATAACTTAGAATGAAGAAAAATCATCTACTAGATACCGTGCGGAGTTTCATTAATTAGTATAATAGTATAAAGTAGTTGTAATTTTAATTAAAATGTACTTCGAAAGTATGTTTCTAGGGTAGCATTACTTTCACAATATTTACTTTAGGGACAAATTGAAAACATATTTTCGACATAGTTTTTTATGATGTGTTATCGCCCCATGAAATAATTAACACACTTCGTCCTTATTCGCCCTATATATATATATATATATATATATATATATATATATACATATATATATATATACACACACATACACATACAGTAATTTGTTTAGGCTACATTAGTTGAGTCCAGTCAAACAAAAAATATTCTTCGATTTCGTAACAAAATTAAGCTAGTTTAGAATCGGTAACATTTAAGTTTTATCAACTCGAGTTAGCAAATAGCATCTGAATATTCTTAACAAAACATTATAATATTGTAACGTTGGTGATTCCCATGCTCAGGCGAAGACGATACGAGTTCACAGATTAGAGCTTCTCTTCACTTTTATTACTTTCATCAATATACAATATACACAGAATTCTTTATGCAGAAGAAAACTAGTCACTATAGCACCGACCTACATCTTATAACGGTAAGTAATATCCAATTTACTCCCGCGCAACCAATATTCTACAACTGAAAAACTGAGCACCGAACCTACAACCATTCTCGTCGCCGCACGTCTTTTTTCTACCTCCCGCTTCCCTTCTTTATGGCGTGACTTCGCTTCGGCCAATCAGCTATTTCCAGCTATAGGGGTTCTTATAATGAGCCTCGACGGTCATTGGCTGCTATCCTCACCTGACAATAAACCACCCCATAAGGCCAATTGATTGACTAATTAAAAAAACGGAAAAATTGAACTATGCATTAAAAAGGATAATAAAATAATAGAAATTATTTGCGCTTGTTACTATTGTTACACGTTTGAGAGCACAAACTGTATATGTGGGCAATTACCATGAGTTCTTTGGGATAGAGGTCTTATAATTACAAATAAAAGAGTTAAATTAAGTACTGGATTTAATAGCTCACAAAGCTACGAAATACACAAAACAGTAATCAACTAGAACTCTCACAACACAATTAGTTAAGCACACAATTACTCCTGTGTCACAGACACGTGAATTAACTTTGACAATTAAAGCACAAGAAAAGTCTACTATCAATTAATTAAACACTATAAGTCACAATAAAATTCAGTCATATATCCAATCAACAGTATTTCTAATAATGACAATGTACAACCTTATCAGTCCGAAGTGGTGATGGCTCACCATGTGCTGCGCAGCACCCCGAGTGCACCGCTGTCTTCACTCTTGAGGTCTTCTGTTCGACTCCCGTCGCGCACCTCCTCTTCGCC